>AYEL01061068.1:0-10487 GCA_000484575.1 Olivierus martensii | reverse complement strand
AAATGGCTTGGCCTGATGTGTCCCAATTAAGCAGAATCCACTGTATATGAATTATTCTATTTATTTTGCACTGTTTTATTACAACAATCTATGACTAAATATTCTTATAGAATGGAAAGTGGCATCATCTGTTGACAAAAGAAAACGTATATATCAGTATATACATAAAACATTTAAACAAATAAAAAAATATAAATAACTGTATTTACATAAAACAATGTAAAAAAATATTTATTTATAGGTAAAATAAAAATTACACGTTTAGAACAAGTTGTGGATTTAGGTATTCTATTTGACAATAAGCTTTCTTTTAATGATCATGTTACTACGTTAATTAGAAAACTCAAAATGAGATTTGGAAATTAATTCATTCGAAATAAGGAGAGCAATATTCTATGCTTTTGTGATGTCTGTAGTTAACTATGCCTCAATTGTGTGGGGTTCCGCATCTATCACATATATAATAAATTTAGAAAATGAACTCCGAAAGGTTAAAATGTTATTATTTTCTAACATATAGAAGATCGACAAAAGATAATTAATACATCAATTACTAAAACTATTTTATATTATGACTTAAAATTCCTGTATTATTATATTCATAATAACAGGGATGAAATAAATATTATAATTGAACCTCCAACAAAAAATCTTAGAAAAGTGAAATGGATTTTTTTGTCAAAATAGCCGATTAAATATAACCAGGCGGTCTTTTCCTGATCGGATTGTAAATAGAATAGATATTATCCCTATTCAAATTTTAAGTTTAAATAATAATGCTTTTGGTAAATTTTTGAAAGATTACGTTAAGCAAGTTGAATCTTATATAGTAGTCTAATTGACGTGATGTAAATTGTATCATTATGAATTTGTGATCAAATGATGGATTTATAATTCTGTTGTATTTGTTGATTATTTCTATCTTATTTGTGTTAAGTATGATTCGTTTGATAATATGCGTGTCACGATTTTTTATAATATATGAACTGTTGAATATTTGTTTTAACTTGATAACTGTCAATTCGGTGGGTATTAAGCATATTGTAGTAACGGTGGGATGTATTATATTCTTGTAATGTAAGTCACTTCTTTTATCGTGTATTCGGATGAAATGTATGATATGTTTATGTTGAACTACAAATCAGTGTATGCGTTGACGCATTGTTTGATTTATTTTTAAAAATAATAATAAATAAAATAAAAATAATCTATTCTATCCTGAAGTAATATATCAATCAATTTGTTACTTCTAAGTTGTTAACTCTTAAAAATTTCATTATTTCAACTAATTTGTGATGATCTTTGTCGTTTCAGTAACGAAGAAACCGTTGAAGATGTTTGGTGATCTCTTCTGTGAATTCATCTTTATCGTTTATTCGGTCATATTACTGTTTTCTTATGTATTGTTAAAAATGACTATGTTTTTCTCAGACATCGTAGCATCTTTACTGAAGATAGTGATCGGTATTGTTGTACCAGTAACCATTTCGTACTTTGTGATGAGCATCTTGATTTCTGCCTACGAAAATCCCAGTAAGGATCTCTGCTCGACAATCGAGAGATTGATTTTCAACTACTAGCAGGAAGTAATTACTTAAGTCAGAACGAGGAAGTAATCACATTCATGATAAAAAAAAACTGTACACGAGGAACAGCAAATCTCATCATTTTGTGTTTATGATACTCAAAGTTTAAACATTCATATTATTTCCGAGTGTAGTATTCTTACTAGTCTATTTGGAATTTCATTTATAATGAAGCAAATTAAAATTTTGAGCTTAATTGGTGCAAAATTTTCTTCTTCTTTTGCTAACTTTAGAGAGAATGTTGTTTCTTAAATTTTATTATTTCAAAAATATTTTTAGAGATATAATATTAAAAATATTAACTTAAGATTATTAAATGTTTTAATTCGCTTATTATCTATTTCTGTAATGTACGGTATAAAAAAATATGAGTGATTGATTAAAATTATTAGTGTTACATTTTGTCAAACTTTAAAATATATTTCAAATAGTTTTCTTATCATATTTCTAAAATTCAATATTGTATGTCAGACCACGATTAAAATTATTAGTGTTACATTTTGTCAAACTTTAAAATATATTTCAAATAGTTTTCTTACAATATTGAACTTTAGAAATATGATATGTCAGACCACTGAGGTCACGTGATATCCTTGCTAACGGTTCCCGCGGAGGCCTGTCTTTCTCGTTGGCCACGAACCAAGCTAACGAAAGTAGCAGCAAGTTTACTTCGTGAAAAACATGGCGACCCCCAGTGTAACCACACGTGTGTAAATTGTGGTATACAAGGAGACGAAAAATGGATAATGTGGTATGTGATACAAGGTATGATAAGTAATGGTAAGCTTATTTTTAAGGAAATTTTTCGATAAAATCTATTTATTAGATGATATTTTACTATTAATCATTTCATAATTCGAGTGTCCTATATTCTTAACTGAAAATTTGTTAAATAAAATTAAGGCTAATTAGTTAATTATTTAGAATTATGAAATGCTCTATATCATTTCATAATTCGAGTGTCCTATATTCTTAACTGAAAATTTGTTAAATAAAATTAAGGTTAATTAGTTAATTATTTAGAATTATGAAATGCTCTATTTCTTCATCGGAATTATCAGAAAAAAAATGCACCTTCCAAACATTTGAAAGCTCCTATTAAAACTTCCTTACGGACAGCCATGTTGTCTCTCTAACGGACCGGTCAAAAAGTATATACGATAACGAGGCTAACTCAACGTGAAAAAAAAAAAAGTTTAACGCTTTAGACTTTTTGAACGCACCCATAATTTAATTTCATATTCTTGAGGTAAATCAAAGCAAACTTATACCCTTTTCAACGAAAGAAGAACTTTCAAGGCCAAATTCGATGATCGACGAGTCATTTCAGTTAGGGTTCGATGATCGACGAGTCTTTTCAGTTAGGGTTAACGATAAGCGATACGATGTAAAACGGATCGCAATAGAGAATTTATCATCATTTTCGATTTGATGTTTGATTTAAAAACAGTAATTAGATTAAAATATTTTAATATTTACTTTATAAATACTAAAATGCCTTTTCTTTCCAAGTGCTGACAATTTAATTGTCGTGTTTTCCATTTCCAGGTCATCGTCTGATGTTTTCCTTCCTTTGATTACAATCTTTTAATTGTCGATACAGAAATAACAATATCGAGTGAAGTTTCGTATTGAATATGTCATTTCGCACGATTTCTGCCTTTTAAAGTATTTATATACATTTAAAATAGCATTTCCAGCTTTACTGAACAATGTTTCTCCTCGCTTACGTACAAATGTATTATCCGCCATTACTGATAAAAACTAAAGGACGATGTCACAGATTAGATATGTGGACGATGTCGTCATTCGTTGTATTTATTTAATTTTAAGTTATTAGAGATTTAATTTAATATTTAATAACCTAACCTTGAAATATAAAAGCATTAATTTAGCAATTTTTAAAAGATAACAAACATTTCAAATTATTAGCGGTGATAAAAGATAAACTGCTATTGGATGAACGAAACAGAAACCGGTTATTCTATTGGATGAATTGACCTTTGCAATCCATAAGCTCTTTACGATATAAGGCAGGTCATCATAAATCGCCGTTGTCATGTATGACTCATTACAGATGTATCACTTTTACTCGTCTTATTACTTTTCAAAACAGTAATAGTACTTTGTTAACAATTATTCAGTCTTTACGTAAACTTAAAAAATTCGGAATTATTGGTATATCATTATTAATCAAACCATTTTATTTATTATTGCCATATAATTATCCTGCCAGGAATACTAGTACAGCGTATTCCTTCTATTTTCATCACGCTGTTTATTGATCCCAATCTATTCTATCCTGAAGTAATATATCAACAAATTAGAAGTAACAAATTGATTAACTCTTAAAAGTTTCATTATTTCGACTAATTTATGATGATCTTTGTCATTTCAGTAACGAAGAAACCGTTGAAGATGTTTGGTGATCTCTTTTGGAAATTCATCTTTGTCGTTTATTCGGCCATATTCTTCACGTGCTTACAGATTACAGATTTATTCGACGGATTAATTGTGTTACTGTTTTCTTACGTATTGTTAAAAATGACTATGTTCTTCTCAGACATCGTAGCATCTTTACTGAAGATAGTGATCGGTATTGTTGTACCAGTAACCATTTCGTACTTTGTGATGAGCATCTTGATTTCTGCCTACGAAAATCCCAGTAAGGATCTCTGCTCGACAATCGAGAGATTGATTTTCAACTGCTAGCAGGAAGTAATCACTTAGGTCAGAACGAGGAAGTAATCACATTCATGATAAAAAAAAACTATACACGAGGAATAGCAAATCTCATCATTTTGTGTTTATGATACTCAAAGTTTAAAAATTCATATTATTTCCGAGTGTAGTATTCTTACTAGTCTATTTAGAATTTCAAATGAACCAGATTAAAATTCTGAGCTTAATTGGTGCAAAATTTTCTTCTTCTTTTGCTAACTTTATAGAGAAAATTAAAAAAAAAGAAAAATAATTCACACGTGTATAAAATCTTAGATATTTAAAGGACAAAATTTAACAAAACAACAACTTTTAAAATGCAAAATAATTTTGAATAATATAGCATAAATATAATCAACATGATTTATGGTAACAATGTTACACCATCAGTAATGAATCAACTTGATCTCAGTTTTTCAACTTAGAAATATTAATAAGAGTAAAAGAACTAAAAATTTTATACTAACAGAGTACACTTATCATAATATTGAATCTTATAAGTGGATCAAGTGATTTTGAACTTGCAATACTATAAGCCTGCTTATAATATTGCAAGTTCTATCAGTTTAGCGGTGAAACTGTTAGCAGCTTAGTTATATCAGTTTGGCAGTATAACTGTTTGTAATCTTATGATTTTGAACTTTGAATCCCAACATTTGCTGTTAGATTATGATTGCAAGAGCCAAAATAAATCTAAGCAATTACATTTTAGATAATGCAGCTGAAATAGATTTATGCACTTTCCCTTATACACTTCACATTCAAGAGTACGAACACGAAGGTTAAATCAATGGATGTTGCAACACATTTTAAGTGCATTGCTATATATTACAAGTTTGATGGAAGAGTCATCTGGGCAAGATCCTTTTACAGTAATTCAAAGTCGAGTTTGAACATATATTACACTTTATCGACTGACATCACTGTACGTAATTAGTATAATAAGAGCATTATAAGCATATAATGCTCATATTATATGATATTCGTATTATACGAGCATTATATGCATTCTATTCATAAAAATAGTAATACTTTTATGAATAGAAGTAAAGCAATAGCATATAATTTCTGCTCATTTTTTTCCAAGAAAATTTTATATGGACTAAATATATTTTCCTTTTCATCTATTCGTTTTGATTGAAACTTATTTTAATTCGCTTATTCAAAAAGAAACTGCTTATAAAATATATTTGATGCTATAAATTTTTAAATTTTCTTTTATTTTTTCTATCTGTAGATTATATAATTATGGTACATTATAGAAAATACTTCTACTTTGTGATTTAACTCAATGAATTACTTCTGTCTAGTTCGGGCTAATGCTGATAAAAAGCTTCAGCAAATAACAATGTTACAGTATTGTGTTTGAGATGGGTTAGTCATGTGGATCGAATGAATTAAGGGCAATTAAGCAAATATATATTGGATATGTGAGAGAGGAAGACTAAGGAGAGAGTGGGAAGACTAAGTGAATGATTACCTGAGGAAATATGGATTTCAGTGTTTATAAGATGCGAACATGTATGAAAAAAGAATAGTAGAAGGTAGATCCCAGAAGGTAGTAGGTGTAGATGTAGACCCTACATCTTTTGGTATATATGAAATGCTACCAGAGATGTTTGGCACCATCTGATTGGTGGCATTTGAGTGTTTTCTCCCACTTTTTCCTTCCTTGAGTACTGCTTAAATACTTCTACTTTGTGATTTAACTCAATGAATTACTTCTGTCTAGTTCGGGCTAATGTTGATAAAAACCTTCAGCGAATAACAATATTACAGTATTGTGTTTGAGATGGGTTAGTCATGTGGATCGAATGAATTAAGGGCAATTAAGCAAATATATATTGGATATGTGAGAGAGGAAGACTAAGGAGAGAGTGGGAAGACTAAGTGAATGATTACCTGAGGAAATATGGATTTCAGTGTTTATAAGATGCGAACATGTATGAAAAAAGAATAGTAGAAGGTAGATCCCAGAAGGTAGTAGGTGTAGATGTAGACCCTACATCTTTTGGTATATATGAAATGCTACCAGAGATGTTTGGCACCATCTGATTGGTGGCATTTGAGTGTTTTCTCCCACTTTTTCCTTCCGTGAGTACTGCTTACTCGCTTACAAGGATACGAGGGTGATGTTTTGCTGTTGTTGTAGTTAGTTATATATGAATTTTAATTAATAACTGATTTATTTTATTTTTTGTTAAGTGATTTTCGCATTATGTGCCTAATTTTATTCAATATATTGTATGGGAAAAAATACAAATAATTAAAAAAAATAACGAAATTTATTTTATCTGTACAATATAGGTAGTTTATATACAAAAGGCAGCTTTGATTTCATTGCTGTTGCTGGTTTGTTAATACATACAATAACACATCGTTTCCTGTTTGTTGTTGAAGTATTGTAGCTCCTTCTTCTAAAACTATTGTATCTAAAATAATATATATATTATGAATATCCTTGTAAGCGATCCTCGTATCCTTGTAAGCGATTACTCTTAAAGTATTGTAGCTCCTTCTTCTAAAACTATTGTATCTAAAATAATATATATATTATGATTACACTCTATGTAAAAATTATAAAATTTGATCAAAAAATTTATGCATCAATATGTTAAGATAACAATATGAATTTAAAATCATTCCACTAAAATGCTCTGCTTCAATCAAAACTGTATTATTTGAAAAAGTATCTGATCATAAAAAATTTATGCATCAATATGTTAAGATAACAATATGAATTTAAAATCATTCTGCTAAAATGCTCTGCTACAATCAAAACCGCATTATTTGAAAAAAGTACATTCAAACTACTATCATCAGCATCAAATAAAAAGAATTATTACTATATTAAAAATATTATTAAAAACAAATTTTCTGTACTGCCAAAGTTTATTCAGGCAAATTCTTACATACTTTTATTACTCAATCATTAATCACATAAAATAATAATAATATCCAAACAAGAATTTTATCTATAAAACAATTTATAATTCATCCCAAGTATTCTTTGTACTATTATAAAAACCTGTCAAAGGACATTACGGGCTATCATAAGTCAAACACCTTCTGTAAAGCAAAAGCAGAATATATACAGGAAAAATCAGACAATAATTGTATAGTCCCGTGCAAAAAGTTTGTCAGGTTCTATGTAGGGAAGAAAGTGGCTGACTCATTATTGAATTCTTATATACTTTTATTACTCAATCATTAATCAGATAAAATAATAATAATATCCAAACAAGAATTTTATCTATAAAATTATTTATAATTCATCCCAAGTATTCTTTGTACAAATTATTACTATATTAAAAATATTATTAAAAACAAATTTTCTGTACTGCCAAAGTTTATTTAGGCAAATTCTTATATACTTTTATTACTCAATCATTAATCAGATAAAATAATAATAATATCCAAATAAAAATTTTATCTTTAAAATTATTTATAATTCATCCCAAGTATTCTTTGTACTATTATAAAAACCTGTCAAAGGACATTATGGGCTATCATAAGTCAAAGACCTACTGTAAAGCAAAAGCAGAATATATACAGGAAAAATCAGACAATAACTGTATATACATATTATTTATATATATATATATATAAACTGTAATTTATAATTTCCATATATTACATTAAATAATATATTGATACATTAAATATTTAAGTTATTTGTATTGCTTGTTATTATTAAATATTGCCAAAATATAGTACATTTATATTTAGATCGTATAAATATCATATATGTACAATACAGCTCTTACTTAATTGGAAGATTTGGAAATGCAATTATTATTATACAGATAGGCCTCGTTTAGTGCGAGTTCGAATAATGCGATTTCGATTAGTACGACTTATAAAATTGATACCATATTTGATTAGTGCGACTTACAAAATTAGTGCGAGTTCGAATAATGCGATTTTGATTAGTGCGACTTATAAAATGCGAGTTCGAATAATGCGATATTCGATTAGTGCGACTTATAAAAATTTGCGAGTTCGAATAATGCGATTTCGATTAGTGCGACTTATAAAATTGACATCGTTTTTCAGAAAATTCTTATACAGGGAGGCCTCAATTAGTGCGATATTCAATTAGTGTACACGACGCTCTTCCGATCTTATGTACAGGTAGGCCTCGATTAGTGCGAATTCAATAATGCGATTTCGATTAGTGCGACTTATAAAATTGATACTGTTTTTTTCAGTTAGTGCGAGCAAATATTCGATTAATGCGAGTTGTAAGCATAGATTCAGTTAGTGCGAGCAAATATTCGATTAATGTGAGTTGTAAGCATAGACTAGTTAGTGCGAGCAAATATTCGATTAATGCGAGTTGTAAGCATAGACCCTACACGACGCTCTTCCGATCTCAACTTATAAAATTGATACCGTTTTTCAGTTACGATATTCGATTAGTGCGACTTATAAAAATGATACCGTTTTTCACTTAGTGCGAGCAAATATTCGTTAATGTGAGTTGTAAGCATAGACCAGTCTTACTAACAAAGGTCCGTCCCCTTTAATGATGTCAAATGCGAGTTGTAAGCATAGACCAGTCTTACTAACAAAGATCCGTTTAATGCAAGTTGTAAGCATAGATCAGTCTTACTAACAAAGGTCCATCCCATTTTATGATGTCAATTAACAAATTAATGTTAATTTTCGATTAGTAAAACCGGACGCGGAGCAGTCCAAGAATAGTCACTTGGCTTTGAAGGGGATACAAAAGAAAATAAAGCCCACCAGAAAGATGGGCTTTATTTTCTTTTGTTTATTACCTGATTTCTTCATTTAAAATAAAACTTTTGAAAAAAAAAAAAATTGTTTTTGTCATCTTTTGCTTAATCCATATTCTGCTAGTAAACAAATATAAAAATTGTTAAATATTTCTCATTGGTTACATTATTTAAGCTAACTAGTTCTATCTGGAACTAATTTACTGATTCAATAAAGCTGCAACTGATTTACACCATCTTATATCGGAATTTGTTCTTAATAAAGCGCGCCAAATTTTATTTCTTATTAATAGGGAAGCAAAACAATTTACATGTTATTTTTGAAAATATTATTTGCTATCTTAATAGATATTTAATTTTTGTGTGTAGTGAAGTTTGAAGTTAATTTAATATTATAGTTATGTGCAACGAAAATTTTATAATTTATTACAATTTCCAAGATGTTCTTCATTTGTGTTATGACTGCTGCGTATTGTATTAATATCGATAATTTCTAAACTGTTCTGTTATGTATTATTATTGATAAAATAATAAATGAAATTATTTAAAGTTGTACAATTATGACTATTAATTTTCTAGTTTTTGTTTTATTGATTGAATAGGGTCGGGCAAACTAACAGTTGTATACAGGTGGCCGAATTTCTAGGCACGGCACTAGTTTCGGAGATATGAGTACTTAGACGTTTCAATTTTTATGACACCTTCAGCACCGTAGTGTAACCCACAGAATGGTATAATCTCATTATAGACGTTATTCACGTCAAAATAATAATGAAAACAATAAGCCTACAGAATTAATTCTGATATATTGATAGGGCGTGTTCAAAAAGTCTAACGGCGTTAAACTCGTTTTTAACGAAGCGGTCAAAAATAATTTTATTTTGCACTGCGCATGCTCCATAGCTGTGACGTATCGCACGAAAGTCTAACCAAGCCGTGGCCAACGAGAAAGACAGGCCTCCGCGCGAAAATATCACGTGACTTTACCGATCCTTACAAGGGGAGGTTCAGACATTCGGGTCACCGATTTTTTTGAAATTGCACACCTGTAGTAGTCCCCTAGGACAATATAATGTGTGAGTAATAAAGGACACCTGTAGTAGTCCCCTAGGACAATATAATGTGTGAGTAATAAAGTACGGGGAGGTTCAGACATTCAGGTCACCGATTTTTTTTTGAAATTTTGCATACCTTGTAGTAGTACTTCTAGGACAATATAATGTGTGAGCAATAAAGTGCACTATTCAAGCATTGTCGAGAAAAATCGCACGAGAAGTTTCGTATTGGGTTCTTATATTCTAAAATTTAATCAACTTTCGAATGTCTCAGTAGCGTAGTAGTCGAAGATTTGCTTTCATAATTGCGTTATCGCTGGTTAAATTTTTAGCTCTGACAATTGTTTTTATTTTTATTTATTTATTTTATTATTATTATTTTT
>AYEL01061065.1:0-43674 GCA_000484575.1 Olivierus martensii | reverse complement strand
ATAATTATGCTTTATTTAATGAATATGTAGGCCTATTCTATTGTTATATTTTAAAATTATTATAATGTATTATCTTATAAGTTTAAAAGAATTGCATATAAAATTGCAATTTTTTTAATTATGTATTTCATATTAAATGTTATTTTGTAAGGAAACAAGTCCATTTTTATCTGAGCATATAATATATTCTAAGGCAAGAGTGCAATTTTTTATATTATTCTGTTTTTTGATATATAATAAAGTGAAAATTATTTTTTTAATAAGGAATGTCATAAAAATAAATGTATATTATAATTTGACTTAGTTAATTGTGCTTATTTGCATCCTTCTAATTTGAAAGGTTAATGTGAATTAAACATATGCATATGGTTAGTTTATTATATAATAACTAATTGTTTCTATATAATCATTTTTATATAATATTTGTATATATGAAAAGATTTATATAATAAATATTTTACTTCATTTTTAAAATAATATATATTAGAATTTAAGCCATTATAATCACATTATAATGAGAGTTTATATATGTTGTATTAATTTTCTTAAAATTAATGTTGTTTTGCAGCTTATTGTTTAGCTATATCCTGTTACAACTGATATATAGCAAAATCTTACCAATTCACTTCTTGACTCAAATTACATGTATTTTATATAATGCAATTTGATCTAATGAAACAGATTAGTTTTCATAAATTTATAGATTATAATTAAATAAAAGATTCAGTCAAAACTTTCATTTGATATTTCTGCTTATTAAAAAATAATTTTTGATTATATGAAGAATTATATTGATATCAAAAGTATATTAAGTGAAAATAATAAACAAAATATCAATTTAAAATTTTTTTTTTTCTTTGAGCAATTCCTTGTTCTGATAAAATAGTTCAGTGAATGTTTATTATAAAATATCCTATTCAGATGAGATATGGCTTATTTGATTGAGATTATATATTTTCATGTTATATTGTACATAATTAAATAGAACATAATTCTATGGCCATTGAAATCCAGTGTTATATTGAGTGATAAAAAACAGTCCAGTACTAGAAAGAAAAAGCTTTAATAATAAATAGATAACAGAACAAACCATACTAATTAATAAAAAATTATATTTAAAATTTTTCTCTTGAAAGAAAAATCTTTCTAGTGCTTGATTGTTTTTTCAGTAATCTGTAGAGGTAGAATGTGTATCATTAATATTATATTGAATGAGAACTTGTTTTTCTTTTTGAATAATCTATAAACTTAAAGATTATTTTTAGTCATTAACATATTAGTTTTGTTCAGTTGATACACTTTAAATTTCAATTTGAATTTTCAAGTTTAAAACCATAAACATTGAAAGAAATAGGCCTATAATATGTTTTTGAAACTGAATGCGAAAGTTTTATTTCATCTTGATTACTTTTACTTTTACACTTGTATAATGATATACAGTTTAAATATTTTTCTTTTTTCTATATTACAATTATTCTAATGTTTGATCCTGTTAAAATCCATAAGAAGCATTAATTTGTATAGAAAACTTAAAAGTTAAATGAATAGGGCCTATCAATATAAACTAAAATGAAAGTGCATTAAAATTACTACAATATATCAATTTTAAACATAGTTTCAACTTCTTAAGTAGCATTTTTACATAGGAATATATATATTTTTAATTATTATTAATTACCAAAAAATTCTGTAAAGACAATATTAAATTATTGATATAAAAATATTTGGTACTTTTCCGTTAGCCGGGCACAAGCGAGTTCTGTAATGTATAGTTTTTTAGAGTGAATCTTTAACACAACGTAATTGTCGATTCGTATTTTATACACTAGTTGGTGGGCGGCGACATTTGCGCCCGGATAACGGAAAAGAACCAAATATTTATATACTTTACAAAATGTTTTATTCTTTCAAAAATGGAAGTACAGTAAAGGAAAATATATAATTTTATATAAATACTTCATACTATTTAATTATAAAATTTAATCAATAAGTTAAACAAAACATTTAGTATTCAAAACATTAAGAATAAGATTTAATTATTTAAATTACAGTAGTAAATATGTTTCTTCTTAAATTTATTTAATAAAATATTATGAAATGTCAAAAAAATATAAAATTTTGAAATACTTTTTGAAAATAAATACTTTGAAATTTTGAAATTTGTGATTAATAAAGCAAAAAAATTATATGAATTTTTTACATATAGGTATTAATGGAAATGTGATTTAAATCTATTAAATCATAAAATGAGTTCAAAGTATATATCAAATGAGGCCAAAAATTTTGAAAGAAGAATAAAAATTGCATCCAAATGCCATTAGTTAGTTTAAATGATAACTATTATATCTTATGACAACTCTATATAATATCAGATGGGAAACTCCAATATGACTTATATAATAATTATAAAAAAATAATATTAGTTACTGCAGTCTAAATCAGTTTTGCACAGTCTTCTGCATTAGCATAATCTGATTCTGGTTCAATCTACAATACCTTTAATACACAATGGTTTAAACTGAGACCTTTGTCTTGTTCTTATATCTTTCTCAGACAAATCAGAAAAGATATTTCTGGCTATTAATCTAGAACAGCATTTTTCAAACTTTTATTGATGCAACTTACTGCACAATATTTTATTGTGACCAAGGGTGGGATTTAAATAATTTAACAACTGGTTTGCTGTCCTAATAATTGTTTTAAGTATAAAAAATGATATATCAAAATGTAGTTTATTATTTCATACAGTTAATACTTAAATAACAACAATAAAAGAAGTACACAAAACTAGATTATGCTATAAGAAAGATTTTTAAAATATTAATGAAAAAATATTAAATAATACCTGACAAAAAATAATAAAACTGTTAATTAAGATATTTTCATATTGCTTTTTGATTGGCATCCTCACTTGCAATTTTCTTCAGTTTTATCTGAGCATCATCAGTTGTGTGATTTATCCTTAACCATCTTTTCACTGTAAGAGTGGGATTCCATTCCTTTAGAGATAGGCCAATTAGACTAATAGTTATTGTGTTTGATAATGTATATCAAATAGTATATAATATATGTTTGTTTACTGAAGTAACAAATGTGAGGGAATAAATAAATATTACAAGTATAGTTCCATCTAATTTTTTTCATCTATGGACAGAATGAACACTACTACGGGTGCTGCTTAGAATATGCTGTTAAGCAGATGAATGTTAAAAAAAAGAGTAAGGAATGTAAATTTGTGATTTCCACATTAAGGTGGGTGCCTGAGCATCTGCCCAAAGAGAACTTGATTACAAGTGCCATTTTAACAATCGGTTTGCCGAACTCAACAAAAACTTAATCAGTTCTATTGAACTGGTGTAAACCGGCTGAATCCCACCACTGATTGTGACCCAGCAAGTGATAAATTATTATATTCATTTATTCATTATTGACTAATGCTGCATATTTTTTTATGAATGGTACATATTCAAGTGTAAAGAAAAATGAACCTCTTTCAAAAAATTTTTATTTTATAAGCTGTATTTCAAACATTTCTGTACATTTTTTTGGTTTGTTGTGACCTATTTTATTTATTCCACAATCTACTAAAAGATTGCAACCTACAAATTTGTAAAACCTTGATCTAAAAGCAGCAGCTTTTTCAGATTAACTTAATGTGACTCTATAGAAGCAGTTTCATAGGCCAGAATAAACCTTCTGTATATCTGAGTAATTGATTGGCTTAGCTCAATAGTTCTTAAGTGCAACAGTGGTGGCTGCTTGCAGCCATAGGAGCATTTAAATCATATTTTGAACATTAAATACAAAAATTAATAATATGCATGAATATATACAATATTTCAGAGTATATCAATCAAAATGTAAAATCTTTCATATGATCAAAGATTTGCCAGCACAGGGCTCTATATTTTCTCACTTTATTAGAAATATTGTGGATTGCAGGATGGTGCCAAAGATCACTAAGAGCTGTTAAAATTACATAAATGATGATTCGTAATATTATTTTCGTTTATATTTAAATATTGGATACTGCACAAATAAAATCCTATATATAAGTATAGGTGCATAGTTTTCATATTTGCAGTTCTTCCTTTGCTGCAGGATTTGCCAAATTTATTCCTAACAAAAATCTTATTTCTTCTCAATTTTATTTTTCACAAATATCCACATAAGTATTGTATTTTAAAAATAACATTGCTCTATATATTTCCAATGTTTTTTTGTAAAAAAATATAGTGGCTGCTACTGTTGTATATTAGTTAATTTATTAAATGCAAATGCAGTCTTCCCTGATATTTATGATCAAACAATTTGTATGATTTCTGATAATTTCGTAACTATGATATGATTATTTTTCAGTGGATTTGGGACATTAGCGTTGGCTTCAGATGATGGATGTGCTGTTTGACTTTCCACTCCTATCATTTGCAGCAAAATTTCCTTTGTGTTTTTGATTTTTTGTTATTTTACTCTCAGTGAATGTTAGGATTCAGAAATGATAAAATATTGAAAAAATATTAAATGTTTTTTGTCAAAAAAGCACTCCAATAAAATTATAAAAAAATTGGGATTAGTGTTTAGAATGTTTGCTTATAGTGAATTTATTCTAAATGGATTGATAAAATGTAACAAAAACTTTAAGAAAGAACTTAGTTCTTTAGTAGTGATATGCGTGGATTTAAAAAAGTTTTAGTTGTTGGAGTGTTACATTTAGTATGAATGCAGATTACATATTGTTAGGAAATGCAGTGAGGCAATATGATTTTGTGCCATGCTTTCTATCCAGCTTTTTCTTCACATTGCAATAATAGAGTGACATTGTTTAGATATAATGACAACAAATTGTGATAATATTTGGTCTTAAGTGCCCACTGGCATATGTAGGATGTTAAAATAGGATTACCATATCTTAAACAGAAAAAAAAGGACTTTACCATCTCTTATATAGAAAAATATAGGACATTATTATTATGTTTTAATCAGAAAAAAAGAGGTTCTAATTAAAAATTGCATAATGTCTAAAATAATATATATTTTAAAATATAAATAATAATACAGCTAAAGTCCAAAAATCTGGACTTTTAGCAGATTTGTTCAGTCTAGATATTCAAATTTTTCCTGATTCTTAGCAGTACTTTTAAAATTTCAAATTTAAAGTAAAATAAAGAAGAGATGAACAACAAATTTTGATGGTTTATTAACAAATATAGAATGCTTCATTTATCAAAATGTACTATTGTACTGTTTGTCAATGCATATGCACTTTCACATGCAAAATTCTGGAAATTTTTAATATTTTTACTTTTTAGAAAGTCTGGATTCTTGAGGCTCTAGGTTTTTACATTTTTTACTATAATTAAGTTCTGTAAAAATGATATGTTAAATAGGTTTTTATAAGATCTATAAATTTTTTTAAAATGTATACAGAGAGTCCTTAAAAAAGTTATTACTTTATTGAGTGCAAAATATTAAAATATATTTTATCTTTTAAGCACTTAAAAACTTGATAATATATATGTATTTTTTTCTCTTATATTTTAATATGTATATATTTTCCTATCGGCATTACTAATGAAAATACAGGACACTGATTTATGCAGATTTGACTTCATAAAATATTTTGGCATGTAAAATGATTTTTAATTATTTTACATTCCAAAATATGCTAAGTTTACAACACAGCACTCTAACAATGGTTACAACACTGCTATAATAAGAGTTAATGACATTGACTTTACTTTTGAAAATTAACTAAATTAGTGTTTCTCAAAGTGTGATGTTGGTTGAATGTGTTCATGATAAAGCAGCATGGTTGAGACTTGGTTTTGAACCCAGATTCTTCAATGTGATAAGTTGATTATTAATTTGATGGATCTGAATTCAATGCAAAGTTCCATACTTTCAATTTTTCAGGAGGAATTCAGTTACTGAATCTCATCCTTCAACTTTCTAATTGATGCCATCATGAGTGTTTTAGTCCATGACAAACTTTAAATGTGTCCACTGTTATATATATATATCCCTTGTGTGATTCAGTATTGTAATTCGAACTTAATCAAACTTAACTTGAAGTGTGAAGTATACTTTAATTTTGTCTGTTACCTTTATATAATAGTTTTTTTTCAGAAGGCTTCACATATTCATAATTTATTATAATGCAAATTGTAATTTTTTGCATTATTTACATTGCAATTTATATAATAAATACAAATAATTATAAATCTTTATAATTATTGTATTTGAATAAAATATTATAACTTCTAAAATATATCTTCCTGAGAGGGGAAATTTGTATTACTAAAATTTTAAAACGGCTATGCAGTAGTAGAAAAAATTATTACATCACTATTCCATAAGTAGCATATTCAGCTATCCAGCTATTGTATGTGAAAATATTATAGTACTGGTGATATTTGACAATAGTGAGAATGCAAATAACAAAAATATTTAATTCATCACTTAATACATCACAGCTGGATATGCATTGGTGAATTACAGTTACAAATGAAATAGTCTGTTGCTTCAAACAATACACAATTTGAAAAATGAATCTAAATAAATTTAATTAGATGGTTTTTCAGTAAAAAAAAACAAAAAATATGTCTCTAGTATTTACTACGTTACAGTTCTGATGTAGTAATTTGCATGTATTTCTAAATTCTGATAAACTTAAGAGTTATGCAATAATTTTATACACTACTGTACAAGTATGAAAAGTTGGAAAATATATGATCTAATAACTATTGTACAATATATAACATATATATACATTGTATACAAGAATTTAATTATATCTGCTTTCTTGTAGGTAAGCTATGCATAAATATAAAATGATATTAATTTTGCCATAATAATTACATAATTATATATGTATAATTTGTTACATAATTATATATAAAAGTGACTTACATAAAATTTGATAGATATAATGATGCAGGAATGTATGCATTACATAATTTGGGGAGTTCCAGTATTTTAAAGATTTTAAAAAGTAGAGAACATTGTCATTTACTTACTTAAAATTATATAAAATTATTCAGTAATCAAATGTTAAATTTCTTGAACAGGCAATAATTAAATTTTTAAAAATATCTAAGTAGAATAATTTCTGATCTTTAATAAATAAATTATGTAGTATAGTTAGAATAATCATCAGGATTTTATTCTTAAGAATGTGATTTATACAGACCTAGATTTATATCTCTGAACCAAACTAAAATCTTAACTAACTACTGATAACAGGAATACATATAATAGCTTGAAATAACAGCATTCAATAGCAATTGATAAACAATAATTTAATTTAATGTAAATTTTTTGTCATATAAATAACCATCTTCAGCATCAAGAATAGAACTAAAACTCTATATTTCTTTTAATTCTATTGTTGATGCTGAAGATGATTATTTATATGACCAAAAATGTTTACACATTACATTAAACATACATTAAGTTATTTGTATCAACTGTTGCTAAGTGCTTTTATTTTATATTACGATGTTTATCTCCAACTACATTTCTAATATTTATTAATTACTTATTATCTTAAAAAATATATATATATATATATTTTTATAAACTATTTCTTACAACAATAACAGCAACATCACATCTGTATTCTTGTAAGATGATTTGCAATATTCAGTGATTGAGAGAAGATTGGATAACCACTCACAAATCACTGATCAGACAATTCAATACATCCCTGTCCCTATACATTATTCCAGAATTTTAATATTGAAATTTAAAAACCAAATTGACCTCTAGTGTGATAATTTAGAATTAAACTAATTATGATTTTTTGTTTTTTAAGTAATCCCTTAGTTAGATTACATTAGAACATACTGAAATTTAATGTTTTCTTTCTAAAATTCTCTAATAACTTTAACGTCATAACAGTGCAGAGTCGGATGGCAAATGATCTGACTCCAACTCTGCCTTTTTAAAAAAAATCCGACTCTGATTTCCTAAAATTTCTAAGGTCTGATTCCGGGCAGTTTAAAAATCCAACTCAGACTCCACCCAAAAACCTCCAACTCCGACTCTGCAACCCTGCTTGATGATATGAAAAGAAATATTATTTATTTCAGTTATAATTAGGATTAGTTCATAATACATACTTTTTAACATATAATGTAGATTTATAATTGATTTTTT
This sequence comes from Olivierus martensii, assembly GCA_000484575.1. NCBI lineage: Eukaryota > Metazoa > Arthropoda > Arachnida > Scorpiones > Buthidae > Olivierus > Olivierus martensii. Next base: position 35,517 of record AYEL01061065.1, on the reverse strand, counting down.
GAGTTTTCATTAAATTTAAGTTTATACTATAAAAAATTTTATTTTATTTAATAAAGGTGAATTTTATTATCTCTAATGTTTCTACATCAGTTTTTAAAGTTACATAATAAAATCTGCAGGAAAAACCATTTATTTAATAATGTATTTTTATTATTATTGCTGAATACTTATTAATTTATATAATCGAAGATATTTTTATTTCATAACCGTAGCCCAATTTTAACCATTTGTCATTCATTGATGAATTATTTCTTTTGTTGTTTGTAATTGAATAGTTATTCATGAAAATTTTTCAAGAAATCAAAATTTGAATGAACTAAATGCACAATTTAACAAAATTGTCTAACCTTGACATTCAATTTCTTTATTATTTCTATTATATCAGTTAACTGTTGATATTGTTTTATAATAATTGAATCAGATCTCATTTTAGATTAAATTTCATTTATAACTTTGAAATGTGTTGTAATATTATTATTCAATTTATTTTGAAATTTTACTTTAGTCTTTCATATGCATTTTAAATATTTAATTTATATTTGCAATTTTAATTTTTTAAGTAATACATTCAAATATTATTTTGCAAAATTATGAGCTGAAAAATTATTTCATTTACATTCTACAAAATTTTCATAAGTTTAAATATTTATTCATAACATTAACAATTAAAAAGTAATTAAATATACAAAAAAATTCACCAAATAAATTTACTTAATATAATTTAAATATATAAGAAAGTATTTAACAAATATATTTAATACATTGCTTTGAAATTTTATCAGAGTAAAATATTGAAAAATTAACTTGATTTTTAATATAGATTAGTAGAAGTTAATTCGTTTGAATGAAAATAATATTTTGTTATATTTATTTACAAATATCATGTTATGTTATATATTTTATTTATGAATTTTTGGATAGTTACCAAATGAACAAATGTAATTAAATTTACAATGATATTTAATGATTAAGTAATTTTGCTTTGATGATAAATTATAAATTTTTCCAAGTTTACTTACATGTAAATTAATAATTAGGTCCTTAATAAAAATATCAAGCCAAGAATGCTGGATATCTATACACTGTTAATAGTTTGCTCAACTGGAAAGGATTAGTCTGCATCTGAATGATATTCTAGTTATGTTGAATATCAGATCTGTTTATCCAGATCTCTTATTGGAGCCTGTAGTCTGGGAATTCTGAAATTTACTATGTCATCTATCCACCATTCCAGCAAAATTCAAACTCTTGTCTGATCTCCCACACTTGATTTGCAAAAACATTTACTACAGATACAATTATAACTACTTCAGTTGTGAACTAGAGGCATCCCTATAGATTCTCCTATAGTAGATGAGCTAGCAGAAATCTTAAGAAAATACAATGAAACTGCCATCTTCTCTGACAAGGACTGAGTTAAGTTCTATATCTGCTGTATCAGTGTTTTTATAATTATTAATAATAAGCATGTTGCTAATAACTTTTACTCCAATATCAACAACAACTAGTATGAGTTAATCATACAGTTCAAACAGTTGAATAAGGAATGGGTACATTTTTTGGAAATGATCTCACAAAAAAGAGTAATTTGTTTTTCATCTCTATATTCAGGAAACTTTGCAGCTGGCTTATCCTAATTCAGAAATGTTCTAATATGACAAAGTACAAGAATTCTATCATCTCTGTACTCATTTGGCAAAATTATAAACTTTGTTCAGAGAAGGCAAACATGATAAGTGAACTTAAGATTATCAAGGAGAAATTCTTGGCCCATAGATATCATAACAGTAAATTTGATAGTCTAACCTGTAAGATCTGCAGGCATATCAAAAATTTAGTGCAGTATGCACATCTATTGATATCACTGCACCCAATGAATATGTTTTGGCCAAAAAGTTCCTGTCCATCTCATGCATCCTATGTGCCATGAGATTATTAATGAAGTTAGCAGGAATCATGCTTATATCTCCAAGAAAAAGAAATGTTACAGTTTTCAAATAGATTCATAACAACAATGCATCTAGGCCTAATGCAGAGAGGTGCAGAATATACAGGATATTGTTAGTCAGTTCGATATCTAATGCAGTAACCCACTACTTAAGAATAACTAAAAGATGCTTAGAAGAATATATATATATAACAGTACTGATACAATGTAAAAAACAAAAAAGAAATACAACTGTTGCACAAAACAGCATATTCTAAAGACTTGACAGTTAAATGGAAAATGATGCTAAAATTACCAATTCATTGGGTTCTAACAAATGAAGATCCAACTTTTGTGAGATCTGAAACATTTAACTCCATAGCTAGGATGAGTCTAATACCAGGGACAAAATTCTATACCCAGTATCTGGGAAGTATTGATTAATCAATGCATTGGTGGTGTAATATTTAAGTTCTACAAACTTCAATTTTTATAATTATTGTATAACTATTTTATTATGTGTAAAAGTAAAAATATTACTATATGCTGTAGATTACATTTTTTATCAGCACATATTATACAATTATATATTGTACCCTTTTTTTATTTATAAAAACTATACATACTATCCAGTATGCTTATCTATATAACTTATATACATGAATTGTACAATACATCACCTTTCGTTATATCTAGTTTGTATGTTAAATTTATAAATAATAATTTAAAATTTTTTGTTTTTTTTATTAATTATTTAATGTATATAATAAATTTTGAAAGGCTAAAAGTATAGGCTTATAATTAAAATATATAGCACATATAAAATCATCTTTTAAATACTGCAATATATAATCTAACCTCTGCATTTCTATGCAGCTTATTATACAGTATTGCTACATTTAATTACTAGGTATGATATGATTAAGCATATTAAACCTCGATAGTTTTTTTAACATTTTTGTAGAATTTATAGAATTTTCATTTCATTTAAATTCAAGTTTCATTTAGAATTTTGATTTATAAAATAAATCAAAATTCAAAGTTAAATAAAAAATGTTTTAAAATTAAAAATACTTTAGTTTCATTAATTCTATTGTTCATTCCTTATAAATGTGATGATAACAGAAATTTTAATTCTTAACATTTTATTAATAAATAAGAAATTAAAAATTATTATTTTATTCTTAAATTAATGAGAGTTACTCAGTTCAAGCATCAGAAATTAATATTTTTTAAATATTTTTATTAAACCATGCTAAATACAGTGCAGCACACTGATAATTCATTGTATAAAATATACATATGTGTATATTTATGATTCAAATAATTTGAAAACTTTTATTCTAAATTTTAAATGTTACATTTCTTTTAGATATAATGGGTGCCTTCCACAAGGTGACAAAGGAAGAAGACGTAGCAAATTTATTTTGTACAAAAAACCTGTGCCAAATGGAATTAAGAAATCTAAACATTACATAGTGAAAACTCCAAAGACATCACCAGTTAGTAATACTTTAAATTTTATTATTTTATTGTTAAGTACTAATAATACAATTTTCAGTTGTTAATCTATAATATATAATTTTTATATTTGATTCTAATATATGCTGGCATTTCTTTAAGTAAATAATTTATTTAGATATATTACAAGAAGATTTTAATAAAAAGTACTATACAATTCCAATAAAATCAACTGAATGCAATAACAATAACATTGATATTCCTTTATATGCTTCCCAGATACCAATAAAAATAAATTTTTCATTCATTTAATAAAACAGTTAAAATCTTCAAATAGAAATAAAATTCCAAATGGAACTTCATATAATATACAATTTTTCTAGGAATAATTATTATTATTTCATTTTATAGCATGTTATTTTTGAATTTTATATAAAAATATTCTATTTTAATTTTTCTTATTTGCTTTTTTATCATTGTTACACATTTTGTAAAAACAAAACACTTCATTTATCTAAATATTTAAATATAAGTAAAGCTTTATATTTCTTGTATTAAAAATTGACAACAAAAATCAAAGAAACTACTGATTAAATAGATATAGTTTAAAGATTAAATAATAATTTTCTGAGATTAATGAAATTAATTTTTACTGCTGTAAATAGTGTACAGGCTCTTCTTGAGGTAAGAACTTAATCCATACATAAATTTTGTTCATAATTTGTATTATTCCTGCATAAATTTTGTTTGTAACTCAAATACTATTATTATTTTGTCCCTAAAACAGTTAAAATAACTATATAATATGTTTTGTGAAATATTCACAATTTGAAAAGTTAGAAGTTTCTTATTTCATAGATTTAAATAAAAAGTAACAATTATTATGAAGTGAGAGTTATTTGGTGTAACTGCCACTATCTTGAAATATTGCTGTATGATGGTAATTAACTGCATAATTTTATATTACATTGGTTGCTAGAACATGCTGTTATCATAAGGTTTAAAATTATTGATGGTTTTTTGAAATTTGTAAATGAAATTTTATATTCATAATTTAAATATTTGTAACTCAAGGAGTCCAATATTTATTTTTGTATATTACTCCTTTAATGGATGCTATTTGTTCTGTTTTTCTATTGCAAATATGAGTTTTTAAAATATAAAAGTTTGTTTCTAAATTTTATAAAAAAACTATCATTTTTATTTGAATATAATGCAATTTTCAAGAAAATAGGAATCATTTTATGTTTAAATTTCTGAAATAAATATTTTAATGGAAGTTTGCTATGTTGTTAAATCTATGTGACAGTTCTTCAGATTGGAATTTTGTCAGTTTGTAGATGTTATACATTTATTATTAAATTTACATACATTTGATAAATATGATATCAGCATATTATCTAATTTCTAACATTTTTATATTTTAAGTTAAAAGATTCCATAACTATAATTCAATTCTGTAACATTCCCAAATTTCTCCCTATAAATTCTAGTGTTTGTATTAAGTTAGAATGCTATTCTTCCAGTATTAATTGATGGATTGAAGATTGTCTCAAATCAAACTTAAAATAAAACTTATTAATTTATTAATGCTAAAATATCTGTTGTATAATATTTGATGTTAAATAATGGTATAAATATTTTCATTGTTAAATAAAAGCCTGCCTCAGTTACATTCTGATGTGGATAGCTGAAAACATTTTTGATTAAATAGTTATCTTAAGGAATGGGCTTTTCGTTTTGTTTTATTTAGATTTTACAATAAGAGATCTTATATTGTGTTTTCATTGTTTTTATATTATTTTCCTGTTTTAATTATATATATTGAATGAAATTAAATCACACAGACACACACACACACACACACACACACATACACACATACACACATACACACATACACACACACACAAAATTGAATTGGATGGATTACATGCAAAATAATTGTACTGCTTATTTCTAAATTTTTCTTCTGGTGCAGTAGTGCCCAATCTTTTTACTCAAGATTATATTAGAATTTTCAGTAAATTGACTTGAACACTAACCAATTAACTTTAGTTTTTTTTTTTCCTGTTCACAGAAAAATAATTAGATCAGTTGGGTAAGCATAAGTGAGTAGGAATATTTAATAAACTAAATTGGTCAGTCATTCAGATACTGTTTTTGTTTCAAAGCAATATAAATTATTTTTATTTAAAAATAACATTATATTTTCTTACATTTTCTATTAATAATGAAACAATTTTATATAGTCAAAAGGAAATCTTTAAACTTTCTTGTATATTTAAAATTTATATAAACTAAAATTATTTTATTACAGGCAATGCTTGATGCTGAAAGACATTCCATATCTTATTCACTTTCCCGAAATCAAGCTGTTATTGTGGAATACAAAACAGATAATGAAACAGATATGTTTCAGGTAAATTTTATTTATGAAATTTCCAAATACTATTATCTATTATAGTGGAGCATTGAATATAATGTAATAATTGGAGATTAAAATGTACAATTAGAATAAATGTGGAGTTGTGGTAGAGTAGAGTTAGGAAAGTTTATCATGTCAAAACAGTCAAATTAATGCAAATATTCCATATATATTTAGTAATTTTATCTGTAAAAATTGAAATCAGTACATTACATTAAAACAGTTTAAATAAATGCTTATGATTTGTTTTCATGTCTTCGTAGGAACCATGTCATGATTACATTAATGGGGCTCTATTGTAGTTATCATGAATATTAAAATTTTTAGTTTAAATAATTTTTAAACAGATTACAGTATCATTAGCTTATCATTTTTATTTTTAAATGATAAGTTAATATATTTGTTTGTAAATTATTTTTTAAAAATTCTAAATTTAATAGAATGTCTCATTTAAATTCTTATGTATAGATAGCATAATAAGTGAAAGCACATAGATTTACAATATCTTTTAATTAGTTACAATACAAATAGATATTACAGTCAACTCCAGTTATGATGAACTTATAAAGATGCTGATATTTCATCTTTTATACCCAAAGTTCACTGTAACTGAAATGTTGTCATCCCCATCATTTTTATTGTGGTCCAGCATCAGCCACCTGCATAATAGCAAATGTTTTCTCTTCTCAGGAACACAGATTACTAATACAGATGGGACACTTCCTATACTTTCGATGGTTAACTTTTCAAAATGACGTAGTCATATAAAGAACCAATCATATTGCTTCTTTAGAAAGTAACATAGATGGTGCTACTAACAGTTAAACGTCATTAACAAAGCCAGAATATAACATCACAAAAATGGCTGTACTTCCTATATAATCGTTATTGTGAATACTACTTTCTTGATTTATTTCTGATTTTAAGAAGTTAAATGTATTTTTAAAAACAAAACATTATGATTTATTTCTGATTTTAAGAAGTTAAATGTATTTTTAAAAACAAAACGTTAATTTTTAATCGTATTTTAGACTTTATACATTCGAAATATTTATAACAATTTTGATAACAATTTCTTTCCGAATTTTTAAACATTAATGAAACCTGTGTGTTTATATAATTATATTCTATTTTCAAGCTTCAGAAAACAACGCATATTATATTAGTATAATTTTATTGAAAATTTATATTTGTACAAACTGAAGTTATATATCAAAAAATATATTAATGATAATAATAATAAAAACATTTGAAAATAACTAATATACAGTACATTTAGTAAGCCTAAGCGGATGAGTTTTCTCACTCAACAGAAAATACGTTGTATATTATAAATTCCAAACTTCTTCTTCTTCCTGTTTATATGGAGGATATGGCTTATATATTCCAATCTATACTAAATACCTTTTATAAATAACCAGCGCTAACTTCTTTCCACGAGCTATGATCAAACTCTTCTTCTTCTTCCTGTTTATATGGAGGATATGGCCCATAAATTCCAATCTATACTAAATATTTTTTATAAATAACCAGCGCTAACTTCTTTCCACGAGGTATGATCAAACGTCTTAAAAAAACAAGATGGCTACTAGAAATCAAAGTTGCTTCTGGGAAACAGATTATTACATAATATTATTATTCAATATAGTTTTATATTTCAAAATAACAAACTATCCTTTATTATTTAAATGATTTTGGAAATATTAATACTGGTCAATGTCTTGAAAAATTATAAAACTTATATTCAAGAAAAAAATACACTAAATCACCTAACTGAGGAGGTGCTGTGGTACTGAAATTTCCCTGTTTTAGCTAAGTGTTCCATCTGTATTAGTAATCTGTGCTCAGGAAGAAGTCCAAAAGAACAAAAAACATTAAACATAAAGGAGAAACAAACACATTCAGTACTTTTCATTCACTTGCAGGAGATTTTCAGCAGCACCTATCTTCTGTAATATCCTCTTTCACATTGCATGAAAGAGGATATTGCAAAAGATGCATACTTGTCTTCAAATACATACAAAGCATCGAAGCTTGTACCTACTTGAAGATAAATATGTACAAATTTCGACTTGAACATATTTAAATTTGTCATTATTATCTATTTAAGATTTCAAAAGAAAATTATCTGCAACTAATGGCAAAATAATACTTTTTCACCTACTCATGAGATTTTGACCAGACCAATGTTATATTTTGTATATTTTATGAAAATATTTATTATATTTAATACATTTTAGATTTGATTCTTTCTCATTTTATCACTATTGTCACAATATGTTCATTTCTGCTCATGACAGTTTATCATTTTTATAGATATTTGAACTTTTCACTTCAATGAAAATTAAAAAGAATAAATATTTTTCAGATTGGTCGATCATCTGAAAGTCCTATTGATTTTGTTGTTATGGATACACTTCCTGCACAAAAGTTAGATCAGAAATCTGTCCAAAGTACTATATCTCGTTTTGCTTGCCGAATTATAGTAGAAAGAAATGGCAATCATACATCTAAAATATATGCTGCTGGATTTGATTCTTCACGTAATATTTTTCTTGGAGTAAGTGCAGTTTCTTTTATATAACTTTTGAAAATTTAATTACTGTTTTAATGATATTATTTGGGATTAAATTTTCATCTAGGAAAAAGCCATAAAATGGCAACATAATAGTGAAGTGGATGGTCTGACTACTAATGGTGTGCTTATTATGCATCCAAGAGAACCATTTAATGACATGTCTTTGCAGCCTGGAGTGTGGAGAGAAGTGTCTGTAGGAGGAGAAATATATGCTCTTAGAATGTCCCGATCTGGTCAAAAAGGAATGAAAGTAAATAATATTTTTCATATTGATATTTGTTGTTTTGTATATAAACAATAGAATAATCAATATGGTAATTTAACATATCCTTATAACAATTGATGTTTTTATTTATTGTTTTAAAGTTTAACTTTTTTCATAGGAATCATGAAAATTTCATTTATAACATAAAATATTAACAGTTATACATACTCATTTGGGACTTCTAAGATATACTTTGATCAAATTTTTAAAATAAAATTATTTTTCATTAGTAATAAATGCTATATTATATTAAATTCCCTTCATTTTGCATAATTTTTTGGTTCCATAGCTTAATATAACATTTATTTCAAATTTTACATAATTTTTATATATAAAATTGTCATATATTGATATATATCATTTTAAGATGTCATATCAAACAATAACTGAAATAATTTTTATTGAAATTTAGATATTAAAAAAGAAGGAATATATTTTGTTTATATTTTTTGCAATTCATATTTAACTATTATTTTAGTTCTTATTTATTTTCTTTCTGATGATAGATTATATATTTTTCTGTTTAATGAGGCGGTTCTCAATCTTTTTTTCTGTTATGGCCATATTAAGCATTTCTTTACTTACTTTGACTCTTTTATAGTGAAATGCACTGATGGATTTAGATATTTTGTCACTTGAGGCAACAATAGAAAATAGTACTCCTCTCTTCTTCAATCATGCATATTAATACATAAACATATCTAATACTTTGGAACTCAAAATGTAATGACATCAGATACATAGTCACTGAGAAACAACCAATTTGAGTTGGCAGCCGGATGGCTGAGTGGTAACGCGTTGGCGTGGCACGCTGGAGGACCCGGGTTTGCATCCCAGGTCTGTTCCCAGATTTTTTCGGGGTACTGGGCCTGGCCTGGTGATCCCCGTCCTTCACCATTCAGCCTGCCTCCACGGATGTGGGTGCAGCCCATTGGAAATGTAATGACATCAGATACATAGTCACTGAGAAACAACCAATTTGAGTTGGCAGCCGAATGGCTGAGTGGTAACGCGTTGGCGTGGCACGCTGGAGGATCCGGGTTTGCATCCCAGGTCTGTTCCCGGATTTTTTCAGGGTACTGGGCCTGGCCTGGTGATCCCCGTCCTTCACCATTCAGCCTGCCTCCATGGATGTGGGTGCAGCCCATAGTTGGAACTGGCCACGTCCCCTTAGTAATCTCCCTGATTGGAAAGGGGATGTGAAATATGCAAAAAAAAAAAACCCAACTTGAGTTGGGAGACAGTAAATTTAGACTGGGATTATATACAGTTTTTAATGAAAAAGTAGTATCTATGTTAAAAACAATAACAATAAATAAAAATAAAAGGATATTTGTGATTTTGATATCCTGATTGTGATATACCAATGTGGAAAATGTAAGGGAAACAAATATTTATTTTGTTTAGAAAGACTGTCAATCATTCAGGTAAATAATAATTTAATTTGCATTGGTTTCTCTCTCTTTTGATAAGTATTATCCATTAGAAAAAAATACATTATTATGTCTCTATAGACTAACTCTACAGCACGAAATATTGTCAAGATAAATATAATTAAACTTGTGTGTGAAATTGCAATTGCATTTTCGTGCCATCTCATAATTTTTGCTCAAGATAACTGCATCGTCCTAGATCTAGTGCTAATGAAAAGAGATGTGAAATATGCACAAATAATGAATAAGTATGATTAATATTGAAAGATAGCAAATTTTAGGCATTCAAGCAATAAAATTTGGTATTTCTGTGGGACATATGCCATGAATCATCAGGGGTTGAGAAAACTGATCTAATATATATTTAAGATAACTTCACTAATGTAATGATACATTTCATATGTCAGAAATAATAATATTTAGTCATATTTGTTGATGCACAGATATATTAAACATAATATATGCAAAAATTTTTGTAAATCAAATAAAATACTCTATTAATTTGAATATATTGAATTTTTTAAAAATAATAATAGAGTTTGAAGATGTCTTTGAATTTCTCAAAATAAATGTTGTAGGTGAAGTTGCTATGTTTTGTTATACATATTACATTATATATGAACATACAAAATATCCATATTATGTATGTTCAAATATTATAGTATTCTTTTGATGTGTGCAGCAAAATAATGATTGCCTGCCTTGTGTATAAATAATTTATGTTTCTAATATTGGCTTTGATTATTTCTATATTATATACTATATTAACAGATAATATGTAAATTAAATTTGATAAAAAGAAATTTTTATAATGGAATAACTGATCTTATAATGGGATATTACTATATGACTATCCAAATTTCGATATGATTAATCAGTTTTTGTGAAACTATAGAAAAATAGCTGATACCAAACTATATTTACTTTAAATTTATAGTGATTATAATAAAACCACTTGACTATTAAAATGGTTGTTGTTATTTTAATAATTAAATTTCTTAATAATAATATAAAATTCAAAAGAAATATTTTTTTTTTGTTTTTGTTACTTATTACCAGTAAATAATAACTTTTAATACAAATGTTTAAATTAACATAAAATATATAGTAAACATTAATAAAAAAAAGTATCAAAATTCTTTAAAATAATTGATCAATAAGATATGCTATTATTTAGACATTAAAAATGATCCAAATAAATGGTTTGTCATATTAATGCACAAAAATCTAATTTGATATACACAACAATATCATTGGTCTAAAAATTCATAATGCAAAGATTTTTATACCAAATTACTTTATATCAATGTTTTCCAAACTGTGGGGTGTGCCCCACTAGGTGGGTGGGAGCTTATTCCAAGGGGCATGGAAGAATTAAAAAAAAATATCATTTTTGAGACAAATAAAAAAAAAATAAATTCAAACTGATGTCAAGAAAAAATTAATCATTAAAAGGGTTATAAATACAGTACAAATATTCATGTACCCAGAAACTTTTTGCTCTAGCTGTTTTAAAGACAAAATAACAATCTCATTTAGTGATTGAAAAAGAATTGTGAGTAGAGATATCTTCCATGACATCCAATTTGAGAGAATTTGTGCTGAAAAACAAGCCTACCCATTGCATTAAATATTATGTTGCATTAAGCATATGTTCTATTTTTCATTTTTTGTAAGATTTGTTTAATTGTATTAAAAATTATCACACTATAATAATATATATGTTTAAGAACTTTATTTATACAGAATATGGTATATTGTTTTGTAATATTAAACTGTAAGTCGAAAATATTTATAAAATTAGACTGTTATGGATTGAGGGGGCCAACTAAGTTTTTATGAAAAAAGGGAGTGCAGATACAGAAAGTGGAAACCACTGCTTTATATCACTTCTGTAAATTATTCAGAATAATTTATTGCATTTATCTTGTAGATTGTCATTATTGATTTGAAATGCAGGGCTACCATTTATTAAATAAGTATTAAACCTGTGTTGTTAATAATTTGAATTTAATTTAATAATAATTAAATATTAAAATTTATCAGAATTTGATGATATTTTTATTTATACATTTAGAATTTACTTCATTTTCAATTCTTGAATCATTATCAGATCATCCCAAAAGTAATTGATTTTTAACATTAAGTTTTGAAAGGATATAAAATTTAATCAAGTATATATTCTCCATTTGAATCAATATTTCTTCTAACATTGTGAAAACTTTAGAAATTCAAGTTTAGTCAAGTTGAGACATGTTTGAATAGTATAAAAAGACATTACTTTTTGGATGACCTAATATTTTATATAAACCTTGTAGATTATGTTAATTTTTATAATTTATTTATTATAGATTGAAGGTGAAACTAATATGCTTCAAGATGGTACATTAATTGATTTATGTGGAGTAACTTTATTATGGAGATCAGCAGAAGGTCTTAAAAAATCACCTGTATGTATTTTGCACTAACACTTAAATATAATACATCTTTTACTTACATAATTAATTCTTTCTGAAAAATTGAAAATTGCATAAGTCTGTAATGTATAAGTTCAATTTATGCAAACATATTTGATAATAAGCATACTATATATTTATATATATACTGCAAAACAACAAAAATGGTTAGATAAAATTAATGATCATATTGTGAGCATAGCTATGAAAACTTAGTAATATTTTATCAAAGAAAAAATACTTTTAATGAACTTTTTATTTACATTTTATAGAAATCCAAAATAAATAAAAAACTTGTGTGTCCATGCATCTCAAATTATATAGATTTGGAATCTACTGTATTGTATTTTTTATGATTTATATAATAGAAAAAAATTTTTTTTTATTAATGCAGACAAGACATAGATTAGAAGAAATGATTGATGAACTAAATGCCGGTAGACCACAGTGTCCTGTTGGTTTAAATACTCTGGTAATTCCTTCCAAATCAACAATTTCTATGGGAGAAAAACAGCCTTATATCTATTTGAATTGTGGTCATGTGCAAGGTCTTCATGATTGGGGGCATAATACTAATGGACGCACATGTCCAGTTTGTCTAAGGGTAAGTTTTTCTCAATTTGATTCTTTTATACTTAGCATTTAATATCAATATTTCTATTTTGGTAATGTAATGTGCACATATAAGTTAGTTCTAAAAATGAAATAATCAATAGATGGCAATTTTCTTGTAAAATAGAAAGTCAGAATTAAGCATAGACAAAACATTTTCGATTTTTTGGTATAAATAATACACAATAGAGGTTCCATATTATCTGAGGTGAATTGTCATTCACTCTTTATTGATTTTTTTATTTTAATTTTATGTAATTTTTGAAATAGAACATTTATTGCATACACTTAATTTTATTTACAAAACACAAAAAATGTTTTATACAAAAATTTTAAACAAAAATCGACACATGGTGAATGACAATATGTTATTAAATAATATAGTAAAAGTCGATATATATAATAAGTAGATATAACCTGAAAAATATGTGCATACAACATCAGGTTAATGTATTCAAATATAATTATTTAATAATTATTTATCAAATTATCCATGTTAGCCAAAGCTTCTTGGTCCATATTACCTTGGATAATCAGGACTCTGCTATGTTTTCAAAGAAAGTTAAAATATATCCCTATAACCTGAAAAATATGTGCATACAACATCAGGTTAATGTATTCAAATATAATTATTTATCAAAATATCCATGTTAGCCAAAGCTTCTTGGTGCATATTACCTTGGATAATCAGGACTCTTCTATGTTTTCAAAGAAAGTTAAAATATATCCTGGAAAAAGTTAAAATATATTTCAAGAACGATCTCTTGAAATATACTATTAATATAAATTCAATAAAACTTAAACATACATTAGTATATGATACATTTTAAATATATTGAATTTATATATACAAAAATTAATATTTTGTTGAATGATGACTATGTAAAGTGTATATAGACTCAATAAATGCATAAACAATTAAATTCATACGTCATATGGCAGAGAAAAATATTATATCCCCTGTCAGGTTTCAAATGGTTCTAATAGTAGAAAATTTATTATCCAAATTAATTGCAATCAAAGTTGTTTCAATTAATCAAATAATTTGAATAATAAACATACATGAGAATACCCAGTTTATACAAAAAGAGTGTAATTAAAAGCTGGCCATCCTAGCACTCACAATGGGTAACAGTTTAACAGACAATAAATGATGCTTCAAGGTTACAGAATACTGTCCTGAGCTACACAGCAGCTAAAGCCAATATCTAATTTTTAATTCTTACATGCAATATAAATTTGACATTATGCCTTCAAATAAATAATCAGAAATGAATGCATTAAGTAGCAAGAATAATACTTACAGCATGACAATCAGTATACTAAAATTAGATACTGTAAAATTTTTTTCGGCCATCAGTGATCTAGAAAAATCAATATTTTTACTGTAATTAAAAATTACAATTGCAATCTGGTACTGAAACTTCTATTTATATATTTTTTCTAAATCAATAGGAAAAGTTCAAAAATAAAAAATGCTGAAACTTACCAAATAATGTTTAATCAGGATTTTAGAATGTTATTTTTAATTAAATGAAATTTAATACAGTGTTATGAATTAAAAATTATCAAAATTCATACTAAAATCCTACAACATTTTTGAAAATCTTAGGGAAATTTGGATTTTGAAAATTTCTTTTTCAAAAAATTTTATTAAAAATCTATAAATAATATCACTATAATCTGTTATATTTAATTATCTATATAATACTATTTTGAACATAAAAAGGCAGCATAATTTAAATTGCAATTTATGAATTGTACAAATTTTTTTGCAAATAATAATATCAGAAATAATGATTCATTAAGATAAAGAGAAATCCAATATTGTAGTCTTAAAAGTATTAAAAGAATAATATTTTTAAAGATTTTGATTTTTAAAAAATAAACAAAATGCATGATTTAGGATATATTTTTCTGTTTAATATTTGTCTTTATTATATACAGTGGGTGATTAACGAACATAATCCATTCTAAGATAATGTTCGTTATCCGAATTGTTTGTTAACTGATCATCGATTTGCCATAGGTTTTTATGGAAATATGATTAATTCATTCTGGAGACCCAAAAAAAATAATAAATAAAAAATTATATAATTTCTTACTACGTTTATTTATATGTAATAGAAATAAAAAATTATATAATTTCTTACTACATTTATTTATATGTAATAATCATAATTTTTTATGGGAATTTGATTAATTCGTTCTGGAGACCCAAAAAAAAAAATAAATAAAAATCCGATCTATTAATTCGTTCCGGAGACCCAAAAAAACATAAATAAAAAATTATGTAATTTCTTACTATGTTTATTTATATGTAATAACAATAATATATACATATATAGTCAGTCCTGAACATAGTCTTGCATTTTAATCTATTATGTTTATTTTCCGTTAAAGAATCTGTCCAATGTTGATTGCTTTTCTCTCTTCTTCAAGATTTTTTAGAAGTGATTAATAGCATTGTTGTTGTAGAGATCCCAATCTATTGACCTCATCCTGGTGTGAGTGCATTCTAAGACCAAAATGTTGTAAAATCTGCTCTTACCTTCTTTAATAAATCTTTGATTTGTTTTAAGTTGTCTCTGAATTAATTTTAATTGGGGAAAAACTACAGTAGTTTTTCCCGATTAAAATTAATTCAGAGATTAATATCTCCATGAACGCAAAGACCTAAGCTTGTCATTCCATTAGGTTAATTAAGTTGCCATATCCTCGTGAATTATTTTTATCTGGCAGAGGCTACTTATAGAGCTCATCACAGGCTGCCCAATACCCATGATGGGATCAACCAGATGGTTGAAGGAAGGATCAGGTGAGGTCTGGAGCCGGACCCCTCCTGAAAAGTTGGAGGAGTGGGACCTGGATCCTCCAGGATGGTAAGCCACAGCTTTACTACATGACCATCCGGCCAACCTATCATTCTGTCAGTCCACAGGTCCCATAGTTTGTTCTGTGAAGTATTCGTTATTTGAACATAAAAATCTTTCACAAAAGTGTTCATTATCCAAACAGTTCGTTAACTGATCACCCACTGTATAGTATTATTTTTAGGAAAATATTTAATGTAAAGAAAAAATTTCTTAATTCAATAGATATACATTCAATTCCACTTAATTGGGCCACCAGTTAATTGGACAGCTGCTTTATTGGGCCAAATCTCAAAAAATGGAAACCAAACTAATACATAAATGCTTAATTGGGACAACTTTTCACTTAATTGGGACAGTAGCAACAAATCATTAATATAAATAGAAAACAATATTGGTCCCAATATACTACCTTGTGGAATACCTTTATGAATTAAAAAGGATGTGAAAGCATTTTATCAATTTTAACACAGTATATTTTATCCATCAAGTAACTCTTTATCCAATTTAATGCTTTGTTTTGGATTCCATATCTATAAAGTTTATACAGAAGAATATCCAAATCCAATTTATCAAAAACTTTTGATAAATCCAATGAACAGGAAATAACCGATTCAGAGACATCCAATGATTTGATTATACAGTGAAACCCCGCTCCTGCATTCCCGTATCGTACGACTTTCCTGCTTTAATGTCTATTTTCGGAAGTCTGAGCATTTTCCTATACTTGCAATGTAAAATTTTGCATCTTCCTACGTTTTAATTATATAACTTTTTTATTATGACGTCATCAGAGTTTCCGGCTTCGTGTGTTTCCCCGTTCCGACTTTTCAGGCCGGTCCCCGAAAAGTTTCAAAATCGGGGTTTCACTGTAATTTTCGGGCCGGTCCCTGAAAAGTTTCAAAATCGGGGTTTCACTGTATATGAATGATAATGTGCCAAAGCATCAATTGTAGACATTTTCATTTTAAAACTGTATTGACACGAATATTATACTTATAAAGAAACAAGGACGATTTTTTACAGTATATTTTATCATCTTCTGATAGGATCTTTTAACTTTTCTTGTACTCTCCTCTCATCTTCTCTTGTCCTTTCCATTTCTAAGGCTAAACCATTGAGTACAGCATTCTCTCTCTTTGCCTTCCAGTAGCAGAAAAGGAATTTAGCAATTTTTGATATATTTTATGGATTTTTCAAAAATTTTTCAACACTACATACACTATTATTTGGCAACACTAGCATGATTCGAATCAGTATCTATCATCGTGATTCTGCTTAAGAGTTTACTGTTACTATATACTGTATCTAGCAATATCCATTTACAGTGTCGATTTTTTTTTTAAATTTTTAAATCTCTGCCAAGATGCCAAGAACTGGTTTTAACTTTCAAGTAAAATTGCTTGGCTGGATAAAATTAAAAGCTAGCCATTTAATACAAGCCATGGTAGACTCGCTGATATAACTGGTGTGCTGAATAAAATTAAAAACCAGCCATTTAATACAAGCCATGATAGACTGGCTGAAATAAGCAGCCATTTAATACAAGTCATCGTAGACTTGCTGATATAACTGGTGTATAAAGCCAGCCATTTAATACAAGCTATCGTAGACTTGCTGAAATAAACTGAAAATCTACCATAGCACGTCTCCTAAAACAAGAAAATCAACTGCATGAGTAGTGGGCATTACAGAAAGAAATTCCGGAAAATCTACCATAGCACATTCCTACAACAAGAAAATCAACTGTGTGAGGAGTGGGCATTACAGAAAGTAATTCTAGGCCATGGTAGATTCGCTGAAATAAACCAAAATCTACCATAGATGCGTCTTAAAAAGAAAATCAACTGCGTAAGGAGTGGGCATTACAGAAAGAAATTAACAAGAAAATCAACTGGGAGAGGAGTGGGCATTACAGAAAGAAATTCCAGGAACATTTAAAAGAAAGGATCCAGGAAGTTGAAGAAGCATTAGATCAATAGTTTTCTATAGTTAGCAGGCAAGGCGTGAATCTCAGTGGCCCGTATTGAAGGCGAAGTCAGAGGAGATCGCTAAAAAGCTAATAATTGGGTACCTATTTTACTAAAGCATTAAAATAGGTAACTAATTATTATTTTTTACCTACGTATTACATATTTTACAATTTATTATTTCTTCATTTAATTGGGACAGCCGCTTAATGGGCCAAAATGGATTAGTCCCAACGTGTCCCAATTAAGCGGAATCGACTGTATACGATATTCCTAAAAGATCTTGCCAGATTTAAATCATAAGTTTCTACTTATCAAAATAAAGCAAAAAGTTCATATAAATATGGATTTGGAAATATTTCTTTTTTTAAAGATAACATAGGATGTAAAGCATATAATTTAATAGATCTATTAATTTTATGATGGGTTAATAAATTGTGGTTTAGAATTAACTGTAACAAAATAAAATGTTCATTAATTATAAAACTGTGCAAGCTTTTGGGACAATCTGTGAATGATTGGAAATAACTCACGATTATCTGAGGAAGAACTGAACAAACAAAAACAAGATATTTCTGCTTTCCCATTAATGTTATGGTAAATGCTCTTCCTCTAATGCTATGGTAATGGACAAGCATTTAAACTTGTAGTACTTGTTAAATATTAGTATGGGTTTTGATGTCTTGTGGAGATTGCATATACAACCCATGCTTTTACATCTTGTGTTATTTAAAAAATAAAATATTTCTTAACACATGTTTATATGAACTTTTTACTTTATTTTGATGAGTAACATATATGATTTAAATTTGGCCAGATCTTTTAGGTACACCCTGTATATTGTAGAGCTTTGGTTATCTGAATATTTATCATTTAAATTAAGTTATCTAGACATACATAAAATATTCTTACTTACTCTAATTTTAGATGAAATTGGAAATATTACTGTAATGATTTTTCCTTCTTTACTAGTATTTTTATTTAAATTTATTCTTATAATTTTTCAACAAACGTTTTTGTATATAATATTCACAGTATTGTATAATAGTATAACGTAATTATTGTTTTCAGTAATATTTATATTTCGATTTATTTATTGTGATAAAACATATTTAAAATAAAAAAATTTAATTTAATAAACTTTCCAATCTAAATTTTTATTATATCAAAAATAATAATAATAATTGTGCTATAGTATTGTGAGTGTATATATATATTTTTTTTATTATTCCAGGTTGGTCCTGTTGTAAGATTGTGTATGGGAAGTGAACCAGCATTTTATGTCGATAATGAGCGTCCAACTTTTGCCTTTAATCCATGTGGCCACATGGCATCAGAAAATACTGTTAAGTACGTTCAGTCATCTCAGTTTTAACCAAATATATTCATATTTTATAATATTAAATGATTGAATAAAAGTCCAGAATACAGAAGACACAACAAGAATAGCACTGATCAAAAGATGACGAACCAAATATATTCATATTTTATAATATTAAATGATTGAATAAAAGTCCAGAATACAGAGGACACAACAAGAATAGCACTGATCAAAAGATGACAATAAACTTAATAAACTTTTCAAAAGAACTTTACCTTTATTTCATGCATGGGTGATTAAATGATCAATGAAATTTTGATATAAAAAGTACTTATCTGCTATAGTACATAAACTGATACGTATCAATATCTTGAAAAGTTGTTTTTAATATCAAGGCAATATTTGGAATGCATCTTTAACACATTAAAAGTGCGAATCAACAATTATCTGATTTGTATCTTGGAAACTGCAGAAGATTGAAATACAATTTAATAATTTTCAATATATATTAGAGAACGAAGGATGCTATATTTACATTTAGCATTTTGCAAGTAATGATTATCATTAATATGTCTCCCATCTTGTGATGCATCTAGCTGTGAGATATAATAGTTGCACAACTTTCAAGATGGTAGTATACACTGATTTCAAGCACTATGTGTGATAAGTATATTTTGTCTTCCAGATTTTTATGATTTGCACCAGATAGTAGCAGCTTTCATTTGGAATATTTATTCTATTTACATTTTTCAATCAGTGCTATTCCTGTCACTCTTTGCTATTTTAAACTTGTACAAATGATTGATTATGCTGATTAAATTATGATAGTATTGATAATTTTATCATTAAACATTTTATTTTCATCCTGTGTAGATATTGGGCATCGGTGCCAATTCCCCATGGAGCTAACGGATTTCACGCTGCTTGTCCATTTTGCATTACTCCACTGATGGGAGATTCCGGTTACATCAAGCTCATTTTTCAAGATCATGTAGATTGAAAACTTAGGGCTTCCTTATTAAAATTTCATGATTTTCATTTGTTTCTCTATCAGAAACAGGATTGACCAACTTTCATAGTTCCACAATTAATTTATCATTTAGTTCCTGTGATCTACATTCATTTGATTTTTCATATCTAGTGATATATAAACAAAAAAAAAAAAGAACAAGTGATACTTGTGTACCTGATGTAGTGCCAGATTTCACAATCTCCAACCAGTGTTGTGCCTCTTGCACAGTCATCGCATTTTGTACATTCAGCAAACAATACTTTGTTTTATTATATCATATGCAGAGTTTAATTTTATTTATATACCTATATTATGTATATTGTGTACATGTGTGTGAATGGATGTACAATATATTTTAAATTATTGCATTTATTTTGTTTTGTTGTCGTCCAAATTTTATTTATATATTTTAATGTGTAATAAATGTTGTATAATGTCTCATGTATATGATATTTATTTGATATAATGTTTTGGAAAGATTGTCAGTCCTTCCAGATTTAATTGTGTACAAACGATTGCAATAAATTCTCAAGCAAATATATATATAATAATGCATACAAAAGTAGTAGTACGAAACTTTGTTGTGGTTAAGTCAGAATAAAATTGTAATAAAAGTCTGTATTTCCCTAATTTACAATAAATAAATTTAATAGATTATTTATTATTTGGTTGATTTTAATTGAATTTTAGAAACAAACATTGATGCGAAAACTTAAATAAATTTTTAATTTATTAGTTCAGAAAGTGCTAAAGGCTTTTATTTATATTATTTGGTGATTAATCTTTCTGAAGACTTAGCCATAAGTCTTTCAATATATCAACTGCTCAATTTATATAAATTTAACCTATAATAAATTTGACTTTACATAAGAATCATTTTAAAAATTTTTTATCTTTGTAATTTTAAGTATATAAAATTGTAATATTATATAGTAATATACACAATGGTAATTGTGATACTGATGTAATAAGAGTTTTAAATAATAATAATAGACTTGATAAGGCAAAACTATGGCCTATTGGCTGAATATTGTCTACAAAGGGTTTTCGTCTTATCTCTATGAATTCGGATATTTTGAAACCAATATTTGTGATATATGTAAAAAAACCTGCACTTGATTTTTTTAGACAGTACAGTTATCGTTTTTCAATTAAAAATGTAACATCAAAACACTTATCTTTTCAAAAAGAACACATTATCCTCATGAATATTACAATTAGAATAATTATTGCATTTATATTTACCGCCCAATATATTAATCATTATTCATACAATACTTACATAATACAAAAATGGATTTTGCAATTATATCAAATTTCTATTTAAATTTGATATGTTTTTTAAAATAAATACTTTCTTTTGGCCCATTCCTCCAATTATTTGGTTATTCTAAAGGTTTTATATTACTAAATTATCATACCAGTGTGATGATGGGCCAGTTAGACTCCTTACCAGCTGGTCAATTCCTGTAAGGTGTTTGCCAAATCACAGTGGGCTTTGAAACTGCTGCCATCATACATATCTCACATGTAGGTTTGATGGCATTAAACTAACCTACCAACTCTAGTGGCATGTGAAATAATTTTTAATTTGAGCTTCCATAAGAAAGTTTGCTCACATCCGAATATACAATAGTTAAATTGATATTTTAAAACCAATATTTATGATAAATGTAAAAAAACCTGCATTTATGATTTTTTTACACAGATTTTCACAATACTAAAATTATGGTAAATTTGTCATATTATAATATGTACACTGTATGATATCTCTTGACTTGTATGTCATTATATATACATAATTATTTTAATAAAATCATATGTATTTATATTAGTAAATTTTATTATTGAAAGAATGTAAGTCTTGCATAGGTACTGTGATATTATAATTTGTCATTAATTTATTGTTTAAATTTATATTTGTATTTTGCTAATGCTGATAAAATATACAATTTTAGTTTTATTATGTGACAATTTTATTATATCTGTACAATGTATGAAAATAGCTACATACAAAAATTTGATCATATATTTTATATTCATATATAATAATATGTTAATTTTTTAATGTTATGATCAAATTTCAAGTAATATTCTCTAATCCAGATCTAGCTGCTAACATTCTTGATCTTGCTCGCTGAAATGCTGAAAGAACTGCTGAAATACTGCTTTTCATAGATGTAGCATCTAGATGACGTAAGAGACCGTCTTTCTTTCTCAACTCTCTGTGCTCCATTGCAAATATTTCCGACTGATGAACAATATTCAATCGAACAGTAACACTTCCTGAAGTCTGTGTTTCAAAACCAAGACGACTGAGTTGTTTTTCTTCTGTTTTTGA
Source organism: Olivierus martensii (assembly GCA_000484575.1). Lineage (NCBI taxonomy): Eukaryota > Metazoa > Arthropoda > Arachnida > Scorpiones > Buthidae > Olivierus > Olivierus martensii. The sequence goes on along the minus strand of AYEL01061065.1, from coordinate 12,840 downwards.
TGAAATACCAACATACGTTATATCCTCTAATTCCAAAGAGCCTCCAATAAAGAATCTCCTGAGATTACTAATTGGGTTACGAGTAATTGGCCTCCATGTATTTAAGGTAATCAAATACGAACCTGGCTCTGATGGTAAAATCGTGTAAGCATAACCTTCTACGGAGTAACGTTTCCATCTGTCAAAAGATATGACTTCAAGGAAAAGTTGGGGCCATTTTGGCATCATTTCCATCCCACTGATATTTGTTACTTTATAAATAAATTCTGCTTCAAATGGAAACGAGTAATAAGCTACATTATCTCTATTCTCTACTGTCGTGGAACAAGTGTGTGTTACACCAGCTATCTGTCTCTCATCTTTCATCTGCCAGTTTTCTGGTAGCTCAAAAAAATAATGCACATAAAGGTTATTCAATTCAAAATCTCTAGCAGACACAATCTCTCCAAACAGAAAAGCTCTGAAGGTTTGCGGAAGAGGTAAATCAAAATCGCCATCCAGGCATGCAGACACCAGTTCCATGTGTCTTTTATAAACTTTTGTCATTAAGTCTTTTTCCCTTTGAAGATCATCTGGGGAGATCAACAATGAAGCATGCTCTACAGAATAATGAAAAATTTCTTGCTTATCATTATAAGTTTCATAAAATTCTCCACGTTTAGTGAAATCTGGGCACACAGTGATAACATTATTAGTATCAACAGTAACAATACATAACACAACTTTGTTTTCTTCCTTAAAATCATTTGTTTCTAATGGGTTAAGATCAGCCATTATATACATTGTTTGTCTTCTTTTATTTAATCTTTTCCTAGACTTGGACGAAGGTTGACAAACAATATTGGTACTTGGTAATTTATTCGACACATTGTTCAATTTATTTGTGCCATATTGCAATTTCATATCTGTGAATGTCTTCTCCAAGGTACATGAGAGTATACCATTTTCATCTAGTTCGTCTTCCAACGTAAACTTCCCTGACACTACATCTGTATTAACATAAGTAAACAATCGTCTTGGAAGTATTTCCTCCTCTCTCATGAGAGTCACCTCTTCGTGATATTTTTTGTCCACAAAATTCACACAGTTTTCTTCTTTGCTGTACCATTCGATCTCCTGTCGACTAAATATTTTTTCCTGCCATTGAAACGTGTATACCTCTTCGTATTGATTACTCCTATTCATCTCTCTCAATTCGACTCCATTATCACCTTCTCTCGATTCCTCCGTCAAAATCGTTAACGGGACAAGTTTCTTTAAGTGTATCTTGATTTTGAAATTCTTAATTGGATCGCGAGATCTATAAATCCCGACGGGACGATCGAATCCCTTCGCCATCTTGCTTTCACAAGATAAACAAAAAAAAAAAAATTTGTCTAGTGGCGCCACGGTGTGGTCATTTTGTTCGCTTGACATATTGTAATGGCGTCGTTGTAGGCACGTTTCTATCCACGTTACAATCAATAATAATGTTTTATGCAATGAATGCTTTCTTTTTATCCGTTTTTGAACTATAAAGATAACTTCTGCCATGTCTGGAGGATTTATTGCAGTTCATGCTGGTAAGTATAGTTTATATTTCATTTAATCGATTGTTTATCTTATTGATTCTGAATTTTTTGCAACATCATAGTGATTGAAAACTAGTTTTAGTCTTGAGTTTTAGTAAAGGAAAGAATATAAAATATTGAAATTCGCATCTGGAATATAAAATTATACGTAATTAATGATATAGCATACTTTTTAACAAGAGAAATTCAAACCCCAGCATGTGTTAAAAATCCCAAATCAAAATTTCCATCGCAATAAATATTTACCAAATATTTAATTTAAACAATAATAATTTTTTAGATTTGCTTGAGGAGGCTTGTTAAAGACTTAGAAATTCATACCACGACATGTGTTTGTTTAAAATCAATCAGCAGAAAACAAACCAGATTCTTTTTATACAGTAATATAGTTGTTTATTGACTTTTGCTATTTATGTAGGTTTCTTAATTGCACCATATTTGATTAACCCATTTATTTTAATATCTCCTGAGAAACATTGTCATGGCAACCTATACATATAAATAATGTATATAGTGATTCAACAATCATTGTGTAATGCCTAAGGACTTTCGTAGATATCTAGCCTCATATAAACAACAACATTTTAATTTGTCCTTACATTTTTTACTTTAGAGTTGAAATCATCATGCAGTTGTGTATTTATGTGTCATCCAAAATTACTTTTGAAACTTGAAACTACTCTAATTATTAAATTTTTATGAAATTCGATACCAATATTACCATTTCGTGTAGTAGGGGACAGAATTACTTGAAACTACTCTAATTATTAAATTTTTATGAAATTCGATACCAATATTACCATTTCCTGTAGTAGGGGACAGAATTCATCCATTATTTCATCCATGTACAGTCTATGATAGAAAGGTTTTGACATCTACCTTAGGAGCTGTATTAGAGGAAGTAATTTCGATTGTAAAGTCTGGAAAATTTCCGCACAGCAGCTTGTAATGAAATAGACTGTTCTTACTGAAGTAGAAATAGGGGACAGGAATATTTCACAGAGGGGAGAATTTCTGTGACATACTTGACGAGTGCCACCCACATTAAGTGATAAGTAGAGGCTTCCATAGCCTCGAATAAGACAAACCACCAAGGATTATAAATATAGGAATATCCCAAGCAGCGAAAAAAGTAGAAGAGAAAAGCTACTATCAATAAATTAACTCTGCCGAACTTTCTGACAAAAAACTCGGATGTGTAAAGAAATGGAAGTCCTACAATTGCACCTACCGTTAAAGTCAATCCTAATAAATATTTAGGACTTCCTAAGTCCAGAAGGTGCCAAAAGAGAAAAGATTCCAGAAATCCCCAAAATGTTCCCAGAAAAAAAATTACTATTAAGAATGTCACCACTTCGGGCATGACTATCAACGACTTCATATTCTTGACGATATTTTTAGCAGGAGGAGCTACGGGCAAATCCAAAATGTATATTAGAACGATATTGGTTATCATAAGTATGTCGAAGATGTAGAAAGAAGGAGAATAATCAGTTTTTCCTTTATATGAGGATGCGACATCGACAAGAAATCCAGTCACTGGAGAGAATACTGCCGTAGCCAAAATGGCCCAAACTCTTTGACGTCCATAATTGTCTTTGTGTTCTTTAACCATAGCCAAAGTGCTAGCTTCCACTAAAGAGAAACATGTAGCCACAAAAACTTGGAAACTCATAAACACAACGAAAGTTATAGCTAAAGTGGGAAATCTGTCGCTCCATCTTGATTCACAACTTTCTTTTATTTCTGAATTTTTAATAGCGCAGAAGACATGGCAACCTTCGGAAACATTTCCTATAAAACAAGATGGCATTAGAAGAGTTTGGTTGTTTTTCTCCAACTTGTTCATCTTGTAAGAACAACTACGATTTTCAGATTCGGGATTGAAAGATGCCTTTAATTTATCAGGAATGGTTTCAATTTTGCTACTGTTATTTTCTTTGGTATTTATACAGAAACGAGTTTCTATATCTTGGAAGCAAATTGTCCCTTCAAAATTTGTAGTTACGTTGGTTCCGAGGCATTTCAAGTTGCAAAATTCGATATCAAGTATCGCCGACTGATTAAGAAATTGGCATAGATTTTGACGACAACACTTGTCTAACGTGATCGAAGGTGATTGCAAATTTTTACAAGTTAAATGAATTGGGATTTGGCATTTTGATTCGGGAATAGACGGAATGAAGAGGAAACACGTGGCGAAGATTATGTTAAATAGAAAAGCTACGTATAAAACAGGTTTGTATCTACCTAACTTATCCGCTATCAAACCTCCGATAGCGGGACCTAATAATTTGGCTACTGGAAAGAAGGTATAGATGAAGGCTGTTTCGCTGGCTGTGATGCCTAACTGCTTCAAATAAATCGTAAGATATGGCAACAGACTGGAGAATGCTGAAAAAAAAAATTGTTAAATTAGAATTTTGATCATAAAACAACAAATCGAACAGCATTTCATTAATTAAACTATTATCTGTGCTGTATCATTTTATACTGTATATTATTAAAGTCAAAGATAGTAGTTGGCCAAATGTGCCACATGGAAATGAGTTGCTTTCCATCTAAAGCAGGGGTTTTCAATCTGGGGTACCCGTACCGCCAGGGGGTACGGTGAATAGCAGATAAATGGAATCGCTCGGAAATATTGATAACAACTATTTTTAATAGTTGTTATCAATATTTCCGGGCTTCTTGGAATAGCAGATAAATGGAATCATTTATCTGCTATTCCAAGAGGTTGCATACTCTATTTTCTCACTGCAGAGTCCGATAACTCAAAATGCCCAGTTAATATTCAAGTTAGCTAGTGAAATTGCCAGATTGGCAACCCTTGGAGGCTCGCCTCTGCGGCACTTGTACCTCTTGCTCGTGCTCATTGGGGAACCGGATAATTTATTAAAAACCAAATGGGTACGGGAATCAAAAAGGTTGGGGACATGATCTAGAGAATCTGAAATGAATTTGGGCTTAGAAAATTTTATTGGAGTCCAAGCTCTCCAGTTCGGCTGACCCCTTCATGAGATTCGTCCGGATTAAGTGTTCATTTAGTATTTGGAGGATCCTTTATTCAGCTACGTAAAGCAATTGGATTTAGTATATCTCAGTTTTTGACAAGTGTAGAGTTCAATAATATGCAGTATAGGGTTAAAGTACTTGGGTCATGAAATTGCAAGTGCATTGTTTTTTAAAGTTTGTAAAATTTCTTGAGTGACAATGGATTCGTGCTGTCAAGCATTCTTGTCGTTCATTCGAACAACAAGAATGCTTGACAGTCTGAATTTTAGATCTGTAGGCATCACTTTTAGAAGTCACATCTAACTGTGAGGTTTATATAATGTCTACATCCATTAAACTAGCGGTCCCCAAACTTTTTTAATCGCGTATCCTTTTATATAAAGAAAAATAGCACGCATCCATACACAGCACATAAGCGTACAGTAGATAAGTTAAACTGTATATTATGACAAACAAAAAATGCTCACTTTTGAAAATTTCTTACGCATTCCTAGGAATGCGTGCATTATATTTTGAGGATCACTACATTTAGCAACAAGAAGATATTTCAGTGATTGATCGGATATATTTTTTCATAGACATCTCTCTTATGCGCCAAGTTTATTAGTTTATTAATAAACTTGGCGATAATCAAGGATGTAAAAAATGGTCATATGGAAGTTTACTAGCGATTATTAACTATGAATGATGACTCAATGTTTACTGATAAAATGATTGTGTGGAAAATAAATTAATATGAGTAAGTTATCACAAAAAATAAAGAAAAAAATCTAACACAATTTTTTCATGAAGTAATAAGAAAAAGAGATTTCTCACTGTTACGCATATAAATAATCATAGCTTACTTGCTGATTTCTAGGAACTATGACTAGAGAAAGGATTGTTATTTATCTGATTTTCTCTTATTCGATCTAATCTTTTTCCATATAACATGGACCATTGCGTTTAATTGTAATTTTTCCAGAAAAGATTAAATTTGTTTTACTTACCTCCATACCAACAGAAGAGTACTATTTTCAGAGGAACTAGCTCTTTTTTAATGGAAGGAGTGATGAAAATTATTTTCCATTTTCTCCTCCATAAAGTGGATCTTTGTGGCTGAAAAATATATATTATATTACTGGGTGCTTTTGTTCTATAGTATGTGACATGATTTTAAAACAATCTATATACTAAAATATAATTATTATCGAGCGATAGGAAACAATAATTTATAAACAAACACAGCAATAGAAATATTTCGAATCTACATTGGAATTATTTTAAATTAAATGAAAATAAATAATTTTGGGATAAGATTTTTTTTATTTAACTACAGTAGAGTTATACTTTTCAAAATCTGTCAAACGTTTATAAAATAACGAAAAACTTAAACAAAAAAAATTTTTTTTTATTGTAAACAGAAATTCAGGCAGCTTCTATGGATGCTTTTATAGAAATCTATATAATTTAATATAAAATTCTAATATATGAATGATATTTATTTAATTTAAAAATTATTTTGTTAAATAATATATGTTTAAATAATCAGAAGTATATTTTAGAATTGTTTTTAATATTAGAGAAAAAATAAAAACTAATCTTTTATATGTGTATTTATTGATTTTTTTTTTGCTTATGATTATATTTATTTTAGATTTATTTATTAATTGTTGTTTTCTTATTTTCTTTTCTTTGCACCTCCATTTCCCAAAAATGGGTTATTTAATGGCGGGCATTCCAATACCCATCATGGCACCCGCACATATGATAGTGGGACCCGGATTTGAACCCGGATCCTCCAGGGTTGTAAGCTATAGCTTTACTATCCCTATAGCACATGTGATAGGGCCCCTATCACATGTGCGGGGACCCATGATGGTGAAGGATGATCAGGTGAAGGATGGTGTTCGTCAAATCGGCCTCTGATGTCTCATGAAAAATTGGAAGGTGGGGACTCGGAATTGAACCCAAATCCTGCAGGCAGTAATCAATGTAGACTGACTACTATTGTTTTTATAGAAGTTACAATTAATTACATCTGCTTTTTTTATCTTCTTGATAATAAATGAATTGCTTTTAACATTTATAATACTACACGAAAGTTACTATCTGACTACTATTGTTTTTATAGAAGTTACAATTAATTACATCTGCTTTTTTTATCTTCTGGATAATAAATGAATTGCTTTTAACATTTATAATACTACACGAAAGTTCTTATTGGGAGCTCCTTGTTATCTTTCTTTTCAAAAAATAAAATTTTATTTTTGAAATTATTTTTATTTTATAATTTCAAAACATAAAAATAATACTCTATATATAATTGTAAAAATTTAAATAATAGGTTAGGTTAGGCTAATTAGATTAAGCCGCCATATCCTTATGGGATATTTTATATCTGGCGGCGGCCACATATAGAGCCCATCACAGACTGGCCAACACCTATGATAGGGTCACCCGGATGGTTGAAGGATGGAATTCAACGGGCCGACCGGGCCCGAACCCTTCCTGAAAAACTGGAGGTATGGGACCCGGATTTGAACCCGGATCCTCCAGGGTTGTAAACCATAGCTTTACTACGCGGCCATCTGGCCGGCCATTTAAATAATACATTATAGTACAATATTGGAATGAATGTTCCATTTCATTACTCCAGAATATGTAATAATTTTATATAAAACAAATACAGTATTATAATATTTTAATCATCGATGTATAAATGGATAGACTGCTACTAATGGTACGTTTCAAGAGACAACCAAAGATTTATGAGACAACGAAGCCACTGAATTGGTGAGATCACGTGGCATAATAGCGCATATTGGGGTATTTTATTCTTTTTATTAATTTTTTGGATCTAGTCATCATACTTACTAACATAAATGGGAAACGTCTGGCCATCAAAACAAACATAATTTGCTATATCATCGATTTTATGCACGTGGCATAATAGCGCATATTGGGGTATTTTATTCTTTTTATTAATTTTTTGGATCTGGTCATCATACTTACTAACATAAATGGGAAACGTCTGGCTATCAAAACAAACATAATTTGCTATATCATCGATTTTACGACGTTGCTGGTGGGGTAAACCAATATGGCAGATGGCATTATTTTTCTAGTATTGAGCAGTCTATCCATTTATATACATCAATGATTTTAATATAATAAATAGCGTTATTGATTTAATATTAATTAATAAAACTATACAGTAAAAATCATTAATAGCAATAAACTATTAACAATCTTTATTATAGCAAATACTTAATCTATGGAATCTATAAGTAAATACAGGGTGGTTACAAATTATTGGACGATTTCAGAAGGCTATATTTTCACTAATACTGAACAAAAATACATTTGAAAGAATGGAATTTGAAGTTTTTGAGGTTCTCATGTTATTTTAAGTTGCTTTCATTTTTCATCTGACTTTAAGTTGTTTTTCATTTTTTCTATAACCTTGACATGTTGGAAAGTTGGTTAATACCACAGCTCACGGAAGAGGAGAAACAGGGATTCATTTTTCAACAAGACAGGGCCCCACCACATTGACATACGAATGTCCAGGAGTACCTAAATCGACACATGCCAGGAAGATGGATTGGTCGTGCACTGATGCAGACAACACATTCTGCATATGGCCACCATGTTCACAGTGTGTGATTCCTTCCTGTGAGGTTTCGTCAAGGACAATGTTTACATCCATCCACTTTCAGCTACACTGCCAGAATTGAGAAGGCACATTACCAGAGCTATTTAGAGCATCACACCAGAATGCTTGCGAGGGATTGGCAAGGATGAGAGTACCGCTTGGACAGCTGCCGTATTATACGTGGGGCTCACATCGAGTGCATCTAAAGACAGTATAAAACTTCAAACTTCATTCTTTCAAATGACACTAAGATTGTGTATTTTTATTCAGTATTAGTGAAAATATAGGCTTCTGAAATTGCCCAATAATTTGTAGCCACCCTATATATATAATGATAATAATAATAATTTAAATTATTATATAATATAATATTATAGTGATAAAGTATAGGCTTATGTAAATGAAAAAGGTTTCTTAGACCTAAAAAAAGATGGATATAAGTAGTAAACGTCTCCAGAACTATGGGAAATACTTAAGAAAGGATAGATCTGTGATTTTATTATTCAAAAGTACCTTTAATCATTTAGCATCCTCTGTTGTTCGAAAAACGTATTACGTTGCGTCATGGATGCACATTGAAATATAACTTTGATAAAGAAGAAATTTAGATACATTGTAAATAAATAAGTAATAAATAAAAGCACACGCGTAAATAATACTGAAAACCATATTTTATAATTAGATAATTCCTATCGAATTACGTAAAAACAATGCCATTGTAAGAAAGTACAAAAGCATCTATTATTATAAGTAGCAAAAATTTTTCATCGACTACATCTTTCAAAGCAAGGTTTCCAGTTTAGAATCAAAATACGCTATTTAACCGAGTATACGCAATAGTAAACGCAATTTTGAGTTTGCTCTCCCTTTCACGAGATATATTCTAAAGCATACTATCAATAATAGATAAAAAAATATATAAAAATAAGGATATAAATCATTCGATGCAATGGAATGCATAGATAACTGAAATCAATTCATAAAGAATTCTATTAAAAATTATTGAAGTGAAACGGAACAGGAAATTCTTTATCTCTGTAATAATTCTTCCATTAAAGGAAAAATAATAAATATAGTGATTAAGCCGGAAAAAGCAAGACTTAATCACTCTTTTTTACGTTTATTTTTATTAACAATAGGATAAAGGAAAGAATTTTCAGATTGGGATAAAATATTAAAAAAATTATCAATATGTTTAAGTTTTTAATATATTGATATATTTTAAGTAAAATAACATTAGAATAGTCATATATTTACATAACTTCCTTTTAATATTCAAATAAGCCTACCTTTTCACCAGATGATGATGGATCAGTCCCTTGATCCTGGACTTCTTTCGAACTGTTTTCTTTTTCTAATTTCATTACGCATTTATTCCTAGGAAAAATACGATAAAACTAATCACACTTAGGACAAATATTTATTAAAGCAAGATGTTCTGATATCTACCACTTTTTAACTTAAATCTATATTAAGAACAGAACCGAATTTGAAAATATATAGAGACATTGAAATTGTGGACCACTAATATAAGAGTGAAAGACGTCAATGAAATTTTCGTCCTACGTCATTACGCAAAAATTAGATATCTATCGCCAATACTTGGCAGATAATGATTAACATATTCAGAGAATAAATGTTTATATTTATTTCTGAATGAATGAAATTCAGAAATATTAGTCTCGTTAATATAATAGCACATTATGCTGTCATTAACAATACCAAAGTATGGAAAGTTGTTTGCCATTGTTTATTTTGAAAATTTTTGAGTGAATGCGGATATATAGTTGAGTTGAATTATTTAATTAAAATCATTACGATAAAGAAATATTCAGGATATTGCTATTAAGCAGGTTGTTTGCCATTGTTTATTTTGAAAATTTTTGAGTGAATGCGGATATATAGTTGAGTTGAGTTATTTAATTAAAATCATTACGATAAAGAAATATTAAAGATAAGCAAGGTATTCAGGATATTGCGTAAACATTCCCATAATTCACGAAGCGAATGTCATATCTGGTATTAATCTATATTAATAAATACAGTCCGCATGTTTATTATTACGGATTATCAGTCTAATTTCAGTGACGATCCATGTTTATGTGCCATTTCTCTAAATATATTCATAGGCACTAAAAAATATTCATTGTGGATACAGAATAGATATTATGAGTATTTCTACAACATATATGACGTGTTCAAATGAAACCCGTTCGAAACACGCCACGTGATGAGTTGACATTTTGGAACGTGAATGTTAGTGAAGCTGTATGTGTAACGCAAGCGGAGTGCTGTTAAATTGTACACTCGCATCATTTTTAAACGCGTGACGCAACGTTAAAGATGGCTGGTATGATTGAAAATGCATTCGAGCAGGATAAGTAAAGGATAATATTCCTGCAATAATATTCAATAATTTATCCAATTTTGGGAGCTTTTTTTATAGTATTGCGTGCAGTTTAACATATACTTACTTCAAAATTGTATCTCGAATTTTTTTTGTTGTTATCAACAAAAATACTATAAAAAAAGCTCCCAAAATTGGATAAATTATTGAATATTATTGCAGGAATATTAACAAATTTTTTTTTTGTTGTTATCAAGTAGCATTTTCATTAAATCATTAATTGAGATAGATTTTCGCACAAATTTTTCAATCAGAATTTTACTCGTATGCTATACTTTGCTTATTATAAGTTTACTAAAGTTTTCTTAAAATATCATTAGCCACCTTCTAAACTTATAAAGCATTATTTTAGCGAATCACTTTTTTTATAGTATTGCGTGCAGTTTAACATATACTTACTTCAAAATTGTATCTCGAATGTATCGCGCTTTGCAACCTCTAAATCAAATATATAACGATAAGCAACCATATTGCATGAAGTTATAATTTAATTTTTAACTTCAAAATTAGCAAGAATTATTATTAAGAATAGATTAGAAAATCGAAAAAAATCTGAGGTTATAAGAAAATAGATCCTAATTATAGAACAAGATAATTTATCTGGATTAGCGTTATCAGAGTTTGGTACGTGGATCCTGTTAAGGCTCTGCGTACCATACTTTAAGAGCTTTTGAGAAATATTTCACTAATAACCTTGAATAAAAATTAACAAACTATATACAGTATAAACTATATGGAAAAATATGCAGGTATGAGACTATTTATCTGGAATGATCGAGATGAGTATTACGGATAAATGACCCCATACAGGTATATAATATTTAAAATTATACTAAATAAATAAATAAATAAATGTTCTGCGTTCAAAAAATAAGATATTTTGGATCAATAAGCATTTTATAGAAGAATTTGCACACCGGCAAACTAAATCGTATAGCACTCATTCCTAGTTCTGTTGCGACTGAAGTGGCATTACGACGACTATAATTGCGCGTAAATTAATTGAAAATGCATAATATATATAATAATAATAATTTAATTTATACGTTAAAATTTGCAAAAATTCTATTTCGATTTTAGCCAATATTCGACAATTGAGAGATTATACTCGTTTGATCGTGATGATATACAGTTTTAATAATTATATATCTACTATTCTAATGAGGAAAATTCGAAAATATGGATCGAGAATACATTAACAATAATTGAAAAAAAGATTTAATGACATCATATAGCCAGAAACTGATTAGAATATGTTCAAAATAACAGTGTAGAATTCTTGCTCAGGATATTCCAATGGAAGAGAAGGATTACATGTCAATTGCTTGCTTTAACAAATTGATCTTTTCTAAGCTTAAGAGACAATTAAAAAATATTGGAGCAAAAAAACAAAACTGGGACAAAAGCAGAGTTAATTGAAAGGTTGTGATATTTTTTTTTTTTTGCAGAGAGGTCGGAGTGGGAGAACCCCTTACCACTCAGGAAGAGCACAAAGGGGTTCAATACTGTGAACTATTGAAGGAAAAAGTGTTAAGCCTTTATCTCAGGCAGGGAAACTATTTAATGAAAATTTATTGTGTTTGTACTGGATAGGCATCATTCCACAGTTTCCATAACTATAGAGGAGTAAGATAGTGTGAGAGAACTGAAAATTTGAAACTTGGAAAAGTATTACGATTATTTGAAAGGAAGTCCAGTGTTTATTATTTAATTATACTTTACACAATATAATAAAAACATAAGTAGATACCGAAAAACATGACAAGTGACCACAAATATTAAGCGGTAATAAAGCAGTTGCTGTAAACTTATGGTACGAACACCATATAATAAGTTATATGGCTCTATAATAAGTTGTTCAATCTTACCCTAAAGTTAAACTTAAAAGTTCGCCAGGTAATAAAAGTGCCTTACGGAAATTGGTATCATTTCTTTTAAACAAGTCGAAGAAGCAGACGATAATTTCTATCGAGATACGTTTGCGCATGCTCGATATAAATTATCGTCTGCTTCTTCGAACAGATGTGGTATATGGTTCACAAATTACGATTATCGAAGCAAATTGGAAGAAACATATAGAAAGAAAAATCAACAAAATTTCGAAATGCCACTCCATATACCGTTATCCACCAAACAATTAATAATTCAAAATAGGCAAACAGGAATGACAGTCAGCGAGCTATCGAAAATATTTCAAGTTAGTGAGAGAA
>AYEL01061064.1:0-61557 GCA_000484575.1 Olivierus martensii | reverse complement strand
TAAAAAAACCGAAAAAAAAAAAAATCTAGAACTTAGAAGTCAAGGTCACAATGTTAATTCTATGGAGATTTCAAATGTTAATTAAAAATCAGGAAATTAATAAAACTTAATAATTCTTTCAGAATCAGTTGTCCGCGTGCCAAATGAACAAAATGTATTAAAATTTTTACAAAATTAACTTGAAATTAAACTAAAAATGGCGAAAAATCGTTTGCCCCAAAATCTCAATGTTAAGTCAATGGAGCTTGGAAAGGAAAGGAAAAATGGCCCTCCTGAGCCCAAAAAGGACCAGACCAGACAAAAAACACTCCCACTCAACAGCCCTTACCTTAAAACACCCTGATTAGTCAAAATTTCCAAGTTATGAAAGCTAAATCCAACAAAATAGTGAATTTTGGTCAGAGCACTGCCAAGCAACAACCACACACTTAGAAAGTATCCGAACGACTCTCACTTTTTAGTTTAAATGATTACTTTGGGTAATTAAATATATCATAATAGCCAGAGAATCTGTAACTTGACCTACTGAAACATCTGCACTCAATATGGTTGTTATGTTGAATCCATACGTGCAGGAATTCTATATACTTACCATATTCCAAACGTAGCTAGTTTTCTGAGCATTCCGGATACTGGGACGTGGATAATTGGTGCAATATATATATATATGTATATATTATATTCCATTCTAATCTATATATTATTTTTGGTATTGAAAAATAGGATAATCCAACAATGAAGGTCAACAAGTTTCATTTACCTTAGAAAGAATCCATAGAGAAGTATCAAGTTTGAAAAACACTAATATAATAAAATTTAATTACAAGAGAAAACGATCTTCTATTATGTTTCCGGTTCTTCTGAAGGCCATATTCAATTTATAATAAAATTAAAAAAATAATTTTCCTACTTAGATGGATAATGATTATTTCATTATTTCATATTGAAAGTTTAGATGAAACTTTCAATATGGAATCAATATTCCATATTGAAATAAAGCTTTTGAGTTAGACTTTTACTAATTAATGAAAATTTAAAAGAAATAAAAATGCAATACTGTATGCATACAATCTTAAGTGAGTCAAATTCCTAGGTTTCTTACATTAAATTAATGATCTACTGTAAGAAATCTAGGAATTTTCTTACAGTATATGAGATCTATCTACGTCAGATCAGTAATCTACTGATTGCAAACAATTAATAGATTACTGATCTGACGTAGATCAATGGTGTATTCGTTTCTTATGGCTGAGTAGACTTTAAATGCATGTCAGTAATATACTGACAGTTTATATACTTATATGTATTTTTTTTTTAATTTGATACAATTGTATAGAACTGTGAGAGATATTATTGTTCTAATGATCTCATCAGCAAATATTAAGTATAGTAAATTTCTTAAATTATCTAAAAAAAGATTTATTTTGCTAAAGCCTTGTATAAATAAATATTATTCAAAACAATAAGAGTTATCCAAATTTTTATATAAAAAAATTTTAGACAATCCTGCTATATTTTCAATATTTATCGAAAATTTTCGATTTATGTATACAGTTTTTAATCTTTTTTTAAACTTTTCAAACTTTGAGTGTCCCATATTAACAGAAATTACTTCGATGCAAATTCTATTCAACTTCCTTATAGTAGAATATATAATTATAAGTTTAAAAAAATAAATTCTTAGCATTTGCAAGTCTATTGTCTTACACATCTATGTCAGAAATAAATTGTGAAAAAAATTAAATAACACATCCAAAGTAGGATATTTCTTTCATCCTAATAGTTTATTTTTAAATATTTTTGATTACAGTCGAAATTAATAGTGTTAAAAACATGTTTTTCTAAAAATATTAAAAAAAAAACATTCTATTTATAGTTAGGTCATACGTTTAGCTAGTCTGCTAAAAAACGAATGGGTTAGCTTTAAGACCGTCGAATCGTAATTATAGCTGTAGAAAAACAGGTTAAGTCAGTATGTTGAAAGATTTATATAATTATACAAAGTCCGTTAAACTCGACGATGAAAATTCACTCGACACATTACAGTCTTTAACAAATGTCCTTTCGAAGAGCAATCATAATATTAAATAACTCGACCAAGCGAGCGCGTATCCAAACAGGTTAAAGTGGTCACGGATCATCCCCAATTATTCTGCCTGTACTTGAATAATTCCTGATTTAAAAATGCCATTAGGAAACAGAATATTTCTAATACTTTAAAGGAATAAAAATATTCTCTTAAAATTATTAGAAATAATGAGACAGAACTGGAAGATAGTTAAAAATCACGAATGCAACATTTATACGTAAACATGGTTTAAAGTGTGATAATCATTATTATTAGTATATGAAAGATAAAGGGAATTTAATACGTAATTTATTTGTTAAATGTTTTACGTCATTGGGAAGACAAGCTTACTAACCTTGGAAGAACTGGTCTTTCAGGGGAAAAAAAAGTAAAACTTAAGAGTTACTATCGCCTTCCACACGTAGACCTATGAAAAAAACCAGAGGATGAGTATGTAATTTTGAGAAAAGAGTAGTCAGTTGACAGGATATAGTTAAAAATTGAAAATAATTCAATCCAAGTCTGATATGAGTTCAGAACAGAGGGGAAGGCATTCAATAAGAAACAATCGTGTAGATTTAGGTTTTCTTTTTCTTTTGCAAAATTATAATTATCAAAATAATTTTATCTCGGATTAGCAACGTGTGTTTAATCCGAGATAAAATTAAATTATTTAATTTTATTTCAGTTTAGTAACAAAAAAGTGTGAGTAAAATTTTAACTAAGCCAAATGTTTATAATTTTATTATAAACTTGCCTTATTATAGAAACAAATAAGTCAGATATAAGGTTGTCACCATGTTTATAATTTTATTATAAACTTGCCTTATTATAGAAACAAATAAGTCAGATATAAGGTGACAGATAACTAGGCAGACCGATGATATAACCTAATTATCTTGTTCTATACAAGTTATTTTTTTTCCTTCATGAGTAGTTAAATTTTTTCTTCCCGTATTACTCGAAATACGTACCTTTGCTGTCTAAATAAGTTCATGACATAAAGAAATGAAAAAAAATGTTTAAAATATAGGCTACCTCCGGCTTACATGTGCAGTCGAGCATATAATTTTTAATAAGGTAAATGGGTTATTTAAATATTACAAATACGTGTATTTGAATACACGCATATAATAAGTTTTATTCGCGAAAAACCATTGGAAAACGTTTTAACGGAAATCAGCAAAATGATGATTCATTCGTGTCAAAAAATAAATTAAGATATTGCGAAAAATTCGGCGTAAAAATATGAATTTCCCGCATCAGCATTTCTCCCGAATTCATTTTCTCGAGTAAAGAATTATTCCATTATTAGCTTTCTTCTAAAATCGAATTTATAAAATTTATACTCTGCACATCCATCGGAAAATTATTCAAAAATTGCATCATCATTAATTTATAATTTTCTAGAAAATAAAATAATTTCGGCACTTACTCAAAGTATGTTTCCGGAAGGTGTCAATCAGATTAAATGTAGATTGGTTACGGTTTTGACCATGGTAAACAAAATTTAATGGGTAAAATTCCACCATATGATCGATTGTTGGTCTTTACCAGTTGAGAGAATCCAGAATGTGTTGGGTAAATTCCGCCGTATTCACTTCCTCTTACCATCAACCGGTTTGTGTGTCGTGTGGTGGCATCGGCGCTACTCTCCGTTCCGATTATATGATAACGGTATAAAAATGACGACCTGAAAAGTTCTACCGTAATTTTTTGTAGTTTCTTTAACCAATAATCGTTAAATAATATCGATTTACAACCGATTAATCTAATAGCTTCTCACTCTTCGACATTCTCTCGTTTAATTGGGACGTGACGATCATTTTAAAGACTTCTATTCTTTCTTTATATGCTATCTAGATGTAAATTTAGGAAAGGAGGCTTTTATCAGCTCTAGCACCGCGATCACCAATGGTATATTGCGCACTTCCAACAGGATCATCCCATAAAAAGTCCCGTCTTAATCACGAAAGACAGTATCTTCTTCAATGGGACTGTAACAAGATCTTCTGGTGCAGGGAAATGCAACCCATGAAGATCATACCTTAGCCGTGAAAGGGTCAACAGATTCACCCAAAATGTGAAGAGGAGTTTCATTTTCATCCTGACATCTTCTACGAGTAGGGCTATTAACAATCCCAGTTAAATGAAGATGCCTTCTAAGATGACAGTGTTCTGTAACAATCCTAACTTCATTTTTATGCAGTGAGAGGAACTCTTTAATTCACTGTACAGAAGAGCCTAAAATGAGAGCTTTCGCCTGCCAAAGATCAGGAGTACACCTCCAATAAATGAGATGCTGGGCTGTCAACCAATCCCTGACAACCCGCCCAAATTCATCAGGTCTGATGCCCAGGGCAGGCTCAGGTCCAATAAAGGAACGAGAAGCTTCTTCCTTGGCAAGCCCATCAGCAACCTCATTTTGCCCTTATATGCTGTCTAAATTTATTAACAAAAATCTCTTTAAAAACTAGTTTCTTGCAGTATGGTGGATGATTCGATACTTATAGACTGTAATAAAATCTTATTATAGATAATTGTGGTAGTTTGTTTAGTTAAAACGTGTTTAATTTTTTATATTGTTTGTTCGACGTTCGAATTTCAACATTCCTATTGAATCGCGCTGTTATCATCATCCAGTTTTCAAAAATTAAATTCAAGAGAGCGAAAAAATAAAAAATTTCGTTTCCTCATATCGTAAATGGAGATTAAGAAAGCGCATTTCTATCATTCACTTGTTTATAAATTAATAATAAATAGAACTATAGATAAATATCTTAGGATCAGGCCTTAAATGGCGTAAATATTGATACAATAGATAGATTTATTTCAATCGGTGATAATACAAAAATAAAGCTTAGTTTCAATCGTCGAAATGATGGCCATTGTGTTCAATGCTTCTCTGTCAATGATGTGCGTACTGGTGATCCTTACATATCATGCTTTGTCATTTAAGGCGAAGAATTATTGAGATTTTTGTTTCCGCTTCAGCTTGGTTTTGGATGTGTTTACCTCGCAGGAAATGAGCCATGGAATGAAACAGATGGTATAGATATGGCAAAACTTTGATATCCCTAAATTCTTAAAGTTTTTCTTTTATTGAACGTGCCACATGTGTAGAGCGTTATCTATTTGCAGAAGAACTTACTCGCATTTGACCAGGATGGGCATATTTGTGCCACAAAACAACGCGTATTCGGTTCAGTTGGGCTGCAAAAAGATTGGCAGTGCACTTCACAGTCTTCTGGAATAAACTTATGGTGCAAAATCCCCCATCACAATTCCACCAGATATACATTACCTTGTGCCTTAAACACAAGGTAATGTGTTTAGAGCACACATAACCCTTCGGACCCCTAGGGAATGTTTATTTTTTTTTAAGAGGAGCGTTAAAGGTTAGAGCATAAATCCATTTTTTGCCTTTGGTGTCTGGCCATTGGTTAACTCTCTTTTTGGCACGACAGATATTTCGAGTTACTTCAGTTGCATTGTGACCAAGTTAAAACTCGAAGACAGGAATTCAGGTATCAGTCTATTTTGTTGTCCAGTTCAGCGGTATCTGTAACACAGAAAAATTAATTAATATACTGGAATTAACGCTAACAACTAAAGACAGATACTGTCCGTCTACGAAAGCTGCACCTAGCTAAGGTGGATGAGTCCAAACGCGAAAGGGAGAGTCGTAGTCGGTATAATAACGGATGGGAAATATTGCCAGCATATAATTAAAATAGAAGCAGCTTACTGGGATAAAGACGTAAGTATAGAAGAAGTGTGTGAACCACTATATTTCATTGACTGAGAGTGATTCAACAAATGATTCGGTGTGTGATGAGAACTGTTATTAATTAAAGGTAACATATTTACTAAAATAATATATCGTTAATAGAAGAAGTGTGTGAACCACTATATTTCATTGACTGAGAGTGATTCAACAAATGATTCAGTGTGTGATGAGAACTGTTATTAATTAAAGGTAACATATTTATTAAAATAATATATCGTTATTTTTTTTATTCCGGATGTATATAATGATATTTCCAACGTCGAAACTAATCATTTAGCATTCGACATTACAATAAAATATTTCCAATGTCTATTGAATTAATATATTAAGTTCTGTTAAATATACTATTTCCAACGTCATATCTAATCATTTTATCATTCAACCTTGACAAAATAAACTTCCATTCAACTTCAGTTATCTTGCATTTGAAAGCATCCATATGCAACTTCCATTCAACTTCAGTTATCTTGCGTTTGAAAACATCCATGTGTGAACTTCCATTCAACTTCAGTTATCTTGCGTTTGAAAACATCTATGTGCATTAAATATATTATTTCCAACGTCAAAACTAATCATTTAGCATTCAACATTACAATAAGTCCATTCAACTTCAGTTATCTTGCGTTTGAAAACATCCATGTGCAAAGTAACTTCAGTTATCTTGCATTTGAAAACATCCATGTGTGAAGCTGTCATTCCTATTTTGTCATTGGACTTGTTCAGTTAGCGCATGCATACTTGCTAATCATTTAGCATTCGACATTACAATAAACTTCCATTCAACTTCAGTTTTTGCGTTTGAAAACATCCATGTGCGAAGCTGTCATCCCTATTTTATCACTGGACTCGTTCAGTTAGCGCACGCGTACTTGCGTCGATGGTCGCGGCTAAGTTGGATTTCAGTTAGCGCACGCGTACTTGCGTCGATGGTCGCGGCTAAGCTGGACGGACAGTATAGTAGTAACTAAATACGTCTTCAGATCTGTTTATCAATTTTGGGTATTCCCAAAAAAATCGCCGGAGTGTATCAATACAGTTGTGCTACGTCCTAAGTGCCAGCGTGCGCGTGCGTGCCGTACTCTATACGCGCTACCATTCCGCCTACCACTAGGGGTCCAACGTGCCAGCGTTCTTTTGAAGACGTAGAGATGGCGTCAAAGCGAAAACTTCGTATACTAACTACGATGGACTATTACGTTACGTCCATGAAATGCCTCGAAATAGAAATGCAAACCATATTTTAAAAAATCGGTATAAATTAGGATAATTTCATCATTTGTATCGTGAAAGTGTACAAAATAGGATATATCAAACAATAAGTTGCCTCTTAAAAACTTAATATGATTTTATTAATAAAGTTTAATTATCCAAGTAATAATAAATGTTATTTAAGAATCGATTACTTTAAATTCTTTTTATATATTATTTCAGCATTATTACTTAAATATGTGTTTTTACACATATTTTATGTTTAAGCTACATAAAATTTAACAAAATACTTATTGTTGACTCATTTTAATTGCAATTTCATTCCATTCTTTATCTACACATTCTCTATTGTGATATTTTTTCCTTTTATGCCCCTCTAATACAGGTTTTTAAAAACCTCTGATATTAATAATTCAACAAAGACCACCATTTTTCGAAAACATTTGAAGAAGCGCGACCAAAAGGAAGCAGCTATCAAATTGAATTGGTAGCTGCTTCCAACTCGAATTCGATTCGCGCTACCTAGCGGCCGCTCGACGTTGTTACGTTGGACACGATAATTTGAATCTATTGGCTTGTCCGCTTTGGCCGGTAACGCGTGCAGCAAATGGTCGCTGGACGCTGGCACTTATGACGTAGCCTAAAATCCGGTTCACACTACAGCGAGAGACGCGCATTTAAACGCGAAAATCTTCATGGCAACGGTAGTGACGTCGTCAGCGCGAGTCTGCCGAAGAAACTCGCGCGCTAAACGCACCCGTCTATACACGCTGAGTGAACCAATAGAAATCGGAGTTGCTCGAATTCTTAATATTGAAATATATTATTCTTAAATATTAATAAACAGAAATAATACTAACAAATATATTGATTAGCAACCTAGAAATCTTAGATAGTAGTTACATTTTGAAATATTCGCACTCAACTTGAACAACCTAGTTCATGCCTTTAAGTACGGTATTAAACGACACTTCGGCATGCAACACATCTTATTACTTAGTAATTCAGTTATTGCCAGTAAAGTTACGATCCTAATTTATTTCATTAATGTTGTTGTCTTCTATGTTTCGTACTGGGATTCTATATACTCCCGACTTATAGTCATCATTATATTTTGGTTTTTCATTCCTAAGAATACTAAAAATCGTGAGTGCTCTTTTATACGTGCACCTTTTGTAGGTGCACGTATAAAAGAGCACCCATCTCATCATTATATTTTGGTTTTTCATTCCTAAGAATACTAAAAATCGTGAGTGCTCTTTTATAAGTGCACCTTTTGTAGGTGCACGTATAAAATAGCACCCATGATTTTTAATATTCTTAGGAATGAAAAACCAAAATATAATGATGACTATAAGTCGGGAGTATATAGAATCCCAGTATGAAACATAGAAGATAATAGAGAAGAAGTTTTATAGGAGCTACCGCAAGAAACTTTAAAGAAAGGCTGAGTGAGCATAGAGACAACATAGCCACTGCCTTGGCCCAAAGAGTGTATCAAAAAGATATTAATGTAGAATGGCAAGAGGCGAGAATTTTTATTTCATTAATATTTTTTACACTACTTAATATATAAATAAAAGTTAAAAGCAAAACATATTAAATGAAATCGTTTTTTGCATGTAAACGCTTAAATATACAATATTCCTTCCACTCCCCTGTTGCTAATCAACCAATGGAATGGTTGCAACCCACATTGTAGCCTACAACGATCAACAACTGCAGTAATGACTCAATCAGTTTTTGCATATTGTACGAGAGCCGATCATTTTCCGCTGATGTCAAAACCTTTCTGTCATAGACTGTACATAAGAAGCATGTACAGAATGTCCTCTCTTCCACTAATGGTCTGCTACACTTTTTCTGGCAGGATCATTTTCTTCCTTCCTATACTCTTCTCACTTCATTTTTCATTTTACAAAAGGTGAAAACTATGAATATGCCTACTACTATTATTAAAAAGATGATATTATTCCATTAAATATAATTTTGGCACTTGCTTTACTTTATGTTACTGCTGTTCACCTTATTTTAACTTTTTAATATAAATAAAATAAAAGCACTTACAGCAATATAGGAAGACTTTAATTCAGAAAATGAACAAACATTTTTAGCACCTTACACCATCATCAGGTTTGATTCTGTTTAAAACTTTCAAATTACAATAGAATATGAATGAACATTGCAGATTAAATACTATTCAAATTAAAATTTATATAAGATTACAAACAGTTACACTATCAAACTGATATAACTTGCAATACTATAAGCACTATGGCAGGAAAATAAAATTATATACAAAACGTAAATAAAATAAGAATCAAAGGAAGAGGTGCTTTCGATTTATTTTAAAATCATCATCAGAATTCAGTTTATTATTCTACTGTTAATGGAAGCTGATGATGATTTTAAAATACAGGAATACCTCGATTACCATGGTTTCGATTATCGCGGTTTATAATTTGATACCAAAATTCGAATTATTGCGTTCCAAATTCGAATTATCGCGGCGGTTTATAATTTGATACCGAAGTTCCAATTATTGCGCTCCAAATTCTAATTATCATGGTCTCGAGATATAGCTGACTATATATGAAATCAAAATTACATTTGCTTTCCAGGTAGCTCTCTTTAGCACTTCGTTTTTATCCGTCAACGCTTGCTCACCACTCATTAGTAACTGTCCACCTTTACCTGAAGTACCTGTGGACAGGACCGGCTTAACCCGGTAAGCAGATGATGCACACATCGGGGTGCCAAAATTATCATTTTCTCAATATTATTACTCAGCAATATTCATTGCTGAGTAGATGTTACAAGAAAGCTGCATCAGGGCCAGGACCTCTAGAGCCAGTACTGCATGTGAATAATTATTTCTCTTCTTATTTACCCTTACAATGAATGCTAAAATAAACAGGATGATATCAAGTCTATAGCTATCAAGAAGAAACGTAGAGTGATCAGCTTAGAAGATTAGTACGTTTAGCACATTTTTTTTTTTTCCTGAAAAATCCATTTCTTGAAAAATCATTGCCAATGATCACCCATTTTACATGCATTATTTATCCCGATTATTGCGGTATTTTTCGTGGCAACAATAACTGCGCTAATCAAGGTAATCCTGTAAGTCGAAAGTGCTTCTTGCTTTGATTGATTCTTATTTTATTTACGTTTTGTGTATAATTTTATTTTCCTACCATAGTGCTTATAGTATTGCAAGTTTAAAATTTATATAATGAACGAATTTTGTTCATTTTCTGAATTAAAGTTTTCCTATACTGCTGTAAGTGCTTTTATTTTATTTATATTAACAAGTTATAATTTTGATGTTGCATTATTTATTCTCTAACTTCAACCATTTAAAAATGATGGATCTTCAAACTTCTGAGATATTCTCTTAATGTATCTTGAACTATCTATTGGATTTTTATGATATTTAATGTGAATGTTAAATGATTAAAGATGATTTGAATGGCATGTTAATTAATCCTTTATCTCATCCAAACTTCAAATAAATTTGAATGCTTGCTTTAATAAGTTTTGAATTGTTTGATTTAATTTTATAAAATTTAACAATATGGTCAGACTATTAAAATCAAATTTGAAATAAGATTGATTAATTCTATAGAATCATCCATTTAAAAATGGGCTATGTCAACTTTCTGAAATTTCCCATAAATAATTATGGAAATATTTTTTAATGTTTATGAAATTCAGAATGTGTGTTGGAGATTTTGATAATATATATTTTAATCCCATTTTCTGTAATAATTCCAAAATAAGACATATTTCCACAGTAAGTGATTATTTTTCAGAACTATATATTGAAATATTTATTAATTTGAACTATAGTGCACCATTTATTAACTTAGTCTAAATTTAATTAAAATTGTGTGTCACTATAATTCAAATTAATAAATAATTATAAAAATTACTGTTTACTTCAAAAAATATTTTACTAGAGATCATTTAGGTTTGCTGGTTAAATATTTAACCATAGATTCCCCTAGGCAGTTAGTATTATTCAAATCATGTAATTTTATTCCCAGTTATATACGAATTAATCGAAACTGTTATAGCATAAAAATATTTGTTTTAATATCTTAAAGAGCTTGATTATATAAGAACTTTATGTTTTGCATTGTTTTAATTTGTTTAAAAATCCAAAATTTAGGTAAAAAAACAGTTTATAAAGAAATTTCAGTGAAAAATTAAATTTTATATGTTTATGATGAAAATTTAAACACTTATTAGAAAATTTATATATTTAGGTGCTGGTTATCATTCTGAAGATAAGAATAAAAATTATGAGATGTTATGCAAAATGACTTGCAAATCTGTAAGTATTAAGTATATTGATTGTAATTTATTTATCATGCCATTTGAATATTTTTGAAGTCATCTGTTGATCAAGTAATAAAACCAATGCTTTAGCATTTACTTATTACTTGTAGATCTGGATTCAATTTCTGAGTTCTATATTTGCAGAATTTTCAGGAGAGATCTGGGCTGGCATGTCAAATCCTATCTTTGAATCATCCAGCTGACCCCATTATTGTTGCCAGTCTGTATTTGGCTCTTAAAGTAGTCACTAACAAATATCTCTTAAATAATTCACTAGCATAACTAACCAATTGACTAATATTTAAGAATATTGAAAGATGTATAAAGTAATTAAATTGATTCAAAAGTTATAGATAATTAATTATAATTTAAATAAAGGTGATTATAAAATTAATATTTAACAAACTTTATTTCAAATTGAAAAGGAAAATCACTATTAATTTTTTCTGTAAAATTTTACGATTTTTATTAGAAAAATATAATGTCAGTTTAGCCACTCGATCGGTAACTGTTTGGTTTATTAATAAAATTTTTGCTTTAATATTGATGACCTATCTTGGACATAATTCTCAAAAATATTTTATGGTATTAATAAGTAGAAATAATATAAAATGGTGCATTTATATTTACAATATAATATAAAATTAAATACATAAAAAATTTTCTTATAGGCAATGAAAATGTTAAATGCTAAACATTCAGCTGTGGATGTAGTAACTCACTCTGTATCACTTCTGGAGGTATCATTTAATTTAATACAAAATTACAAATTAAGACACTTTCAAATTTTAAAATAAAATTTTTTTTTGTTTTTAAGGATTCACCTTTAACCAATGCTGGAATTGGTTCAAATCTGACAGAATGTGGAAATGTTGAATGTGATGCTAGCGTAATGGATGGAGTTACTTTAAATTATGGTGCTATTGGTGCAATTTCAGGTTAGTCTCAAAACTATATTTCTTAATTTTAATAAACATTTTATATAAAATAATTCTTTAAAAGAAAAAAATTCATATTGTTAATGAATTTCCTGTAAATTTTTATTTTGGTTTAATAAGAAATTGTCAGCTATATATCCATGTAGTAAAGAAATTGCTTACAATCTTGGAGCCTCTGGGTCCACTCTTAGATCCTATATCTCTGTTTTTTCAATAAGGATCTGAACCCAGTCATTGAATTCTGTGCTAAAACTTTCCAATTGATCCTACCAAAAATGATTCCTATGATGGACTCTTAAAAGTGGTTGCTATCAAAATATTCCATGTTTGATTTGGCAACATAATTAAAGTTCCATGATTTTTCATTATATATATACACATACACTTGGGGCTCTCACCCGACTGACTAAGATAACTTAACTTCCCACTTCTTTGCTCCATCTGTAATGTTTATTCGAAGTTTGAAGGGTGGAGAGAAGAAGAAGAAAAGAACTGTTAGAAGATTAAAATTAATTGCTAAAAATAAGGAAAAGATTTTTGTTAAAGTATTACCATTACATGGAGATGGGCGGGTGTTGTCCGACATTGGTGGCCATCTTGTGGAGACTGATGGAGTAGGTGGTGGCATGGGTTGTGAAAGACAAAAGAAGACACAGTTATTTCTTATAATATTTTTTTAATTTTTTCCTAAAAATTTTGTAAGTTTGTTGGATTAACTTGTAGCATTTGGAAACTTTGGAAAAAATACAAGGAACTCTGTTATGTAAATGAGAACAGATATTTAGGTTCATCGCCAGATGGCTCTTGGCTTGGGTGTTCTGATGTTAGTGGTCATCGTGCTGTGCTCGTGCCTTGCTTGTCGTGTGCTAACAGACTGTCCTGGTTCATTGTTTGTGGAGTAACTGTTACAGTGTTTTATGTATGTTTATTTTTGCGAGTTCTCCGGGATCACGACGAAGTAACATGTCAAAAGTAATTTGTTGTTGTTTTATTACACTAATTAGTTTAAAGTTCTCTTTAATAAAAGTTTTTCAAGGATGACTGATGCTGTATACTTGTTTTTGGACTGGTTCGTGCAGTCGAAATTTAAAGTCGGTGTCAATTTCGAGATCACGATGACTGATGCTGTATACTTGTTTTTGGACTGGTTCGTGCAGTCGAAATTTAAAGTCGGTATCAATTCCGAGATCACGTTATAACGACCTAACGGTTTGCTGAGATTTTTTATTCATCACTGATTAGTCTGTTGAGGTTTGGAACGCATCCTTTATGTGACGTCTAAATGACGTCATCATTTGTAGCGACATGAAGTCATCGTGACATACAACCGTGTTAAGAAATGAGTTAAGCCATATATTCCGGTACCGATATTCGAAATATTCTCGATCCTTTCGGCCAGATATTTAGGATTGAACTCAAAAGACTAAAATAGATGTATTGCCGCATTTTCACGATACTAACATTTTTGCGTGAGTTTTATTATCGTCAGAGCAACGATAATTATTGCATTTTAGTATTTGAAAATAAGCATAAAATTATATTTGCTGCTTTTCGGAAATAAAATTTAATAGTTATACCAATATCTATAGTTTATTTAGATTAATTTTCATAATTCTTACCTGCAAATAATTTAAGAAACAAATCAAATTTAGTAATGATTACAGTTAAACATTTTTAATTATTGGTCTGCTTATTCTCATTTTAATAAAGTTCTACCGAGAAGAGCCATTTATAGGCTTTATATTATTTTTATGCAGTGTATATTAACAATACATTTATTAAAATTTTATAAATAGTATTTGACCATGATTGAAAGTTTAATTTGTAATAATATATTTTATGCCATCTACGTTTTAAAGATACATTTAATATCATTTGCTAATATCTCTGTTTTTAAGTAAAACTGTTACCTCAAACTTAACGCTTTTGGACGAAGGTTGAATCATTAGGAACTCATGTAACCTCTCAATCATAAGATCGCGGAATGGATTTTTATGCGTTACACTTTCACTAATTGCTTTTGAGATTGTTATACAGCATAATAATATAATCCCTTATAATTCAGGTTTAATATGCTTATAATATATAATCATGGACGATTTCGTGTTCAAGCTAATTCCTACAAATTATTGGGTTGTTCGGAAAGTAATTTCGTTTTTTTCCCACGAGTGGCGTTAGGTGTATTTTTACACGCCAATTTCATTCTAAGCCACATTATCGTTATAAATTTTGACAGTTGACATTTCAAGGTATATTTATAAATTTTTTTTTTATTATTCTGTGCAGTTTATTTTTGGTGTCATATCAAAAATGGAAATCAGAAGGCTCATTTTCGGCACGTTTTGCTTTTTTATTAACGAAAAGGTAAGAATGTTGTTCAAGCAAGGAAAATGTTATGTGAAGTGTATGGAGATGATGTGTTAACAGAATGCCAGTGCCAAAAATGATTTGCAATATTTCGTTTTGACAATTTAAAGATGCACCACATGTTGGAAAGTCAATTGAAGCTGATAATGACAAAATAAAGGCATTGGTTGAAGCAAATTGCCTAACAACAATACGAGAAATTGCTACAAAATTGAATTTTTTTTAATTCAACTGTTCATGACCAGTTGAAACATTGAAACGTTGATATTTGGGTTCCATATGTTCTCAAAAAAAGATTTGCTCCATTGCATCGACATCTGTGATTTGCTGCTCAAATAATAAAGAAAAGGATTCTTTTCTGAAGCGGATCATAACTGTTGATGAGAAATGGATTGTTTACAACAAAGTTGAACGCAAGCGATCATGGAGCAGAAGAGATAAGCCGGCTCAAAGCATTCGGAAACCCTATATTTATCAAAAAAGTGATGCTCTTGGTTTGGTGGGATTTCAAGGAAATTTTTGAGCTTCTTCCAGACAATTCCACAATTAATTTGGAAGTGCACTGACATCAATTGGACAAATTAAGTGATTCCATCACAGAAGAGGCCAGAATTGATTAACAGAAAAGGCGTAGTGTTTCACCATAATAATGCCATACTTCATACAAGTTTGATGACTTTCCAGAAGTTACAGTTTCGATGGGATGTGCTACCACACTCACCATATTTGCCATGTCCGACACTCTCCGATTATTATTTATTTTAGTCTTTTAAAGAATTCTGTAGACGACAAAACATTTAGTTCAAATGAACATGTCAAAAATCACTTGGTTCAGGTTTTTGCAAGCAAAGAACAGAAATTCTATGAGCATGGAATCATGCTACCATCAGAAAGACGGCAAAATGTATTGGATCAACATGGTCAATATATAATTAAATATTTATATACTATAAAAAATTACCGTTCATTTTCATGAAAAAAAAAACGGATCAGAAAGACGGCAAAATGTATTGGATCAACATGGTCAATATATAATTAAATATTTATACTATAAAAAATTACCGTTCATTTTCATGAAAAAAAAACGAAATTACTTTCCGAACAACCCTATATATAAATTGGTAAATTTTAGGTTTATAAAAGAGTATTCTTTCAAACTTTATATTGAATGGAAGATATGGAACAAATTTCTGATATACCTAAGAATTTTTTGTTTATAAAAATTTATTTATAGTTTTGTTACTTTTAAGATTCAGAAGATAACTTTCAACTGCTGATGTTATCCTAATTTTGATTTTAAATATTTTAAAAATTTTGCTAAAATATCAATATATTTATTGAAAACTAATAAAAAAAATACTAAAGAAAATATTTTTAGTAATTATTATAGGATCGATTACTATTATTTTACGATGATGATGATAATATAATGATATGAATTTGAACAACAAGAAATGTTGTAAAGACACTATAAAAGTACGAATGAAATTAATTTCCATCGTTCGTCGTTTAACAATCGCGTTAACACAATAATTAAAATTACAATAATTTTTTCTAAAAGCACCTCTAAGAAATACTCGATCTCGTGATTTTTTTAATATGTCCAAAAAAGAGATTAGATGTATCGGTGCGCTCATTTCCAGATCGATTGAATTGTAATTCTATGCTAATTCCGGAATAAGTATTATTTTTGAGTAAAATTAAATATAATAAATTAATTAAGACATTTTCTATACAGATTTGTGACTATTTATTTTAGCCATGAAACATTTTAGTCTGTTTTATTCTTGCCTGGCGTCAATGAGTTGGTGATTTGATTTTGAGTAGATTTGTATTAGTTTGTAATGTTATTACTGTAATCATTGTAATTTTGCAATGTTATTTCTATTTTACTTGAGATACTTTGTAATGTTATTTTCCTAATAACTGTAATTTCTTGTAAGATTGTTTTTGTATATTGTAATGTTATTTTTGATTTGATTGTATATTGTAATGTTATTTTTATAACAATTAGTGTTTGCAACTAAGCAATATTTGATTGTATATTTAATTGAATAAAGAATAAATGAACAATCAGTTCGGCAAGCATATCAATTTCTATGTTCAATCTAATTAATTGAATATAGTGTGTCTCTTGAGTATTTGGATCCGTAAATTTCAGATTATATTGCGAAATCTCCAAAATTTATATTATTGTATATTGTAATGTTATTTTTGATTTGATTGTATATTGTAATGTTATTTTTATAACAATCAGTGTTTGCAACTAAGCAATATTTGATTGTATATTTATTTGAATAAAGAATAAATGAACAATCAGTACGGCAAGCATATCAATTTCTATGTTCAATCTAATTAATTGAATATAGTGTCTCTCTTGAGTATTTGGATCCGTAAATTTCAGATTATACTGCGAAATCTCCAAAATTTATATTATACTGTATTAGCATATTTCATTCCAACTAATATTGAATTTTTGAATCTTATCGATAAAAAAATTACATACAATAACTTTAAAGGTGAAATGTTGTTTATATAATATATACAATATCTCTATTGATTCACTAGAATGGAAGTGAGAGTTCAATCATTACATATATCCCAGTTGGAACTTATATAAATTACTATTTTCTTGAAGTGCATTTGAGATTACTCACTTAATTTTCGTATATATTGTGGAGAGACGTGCGATACCCGTCGGAGTCGGAATGCAAGATGATTGTCGGGAATTTGATATTTGTATTTTTCTTTTCTTTTATAAAAATATTTAATTCTGAATAGTTAAAATGTTTATAATCGTCTCCCAAGTGAGAAGGATACTGTCGATGACCACCCACAGCAAAATATATCAGTCAAATCATTAAAAAGGCTATTTAATTCTGAATAGTTAAAATGTTTATAATCGTCTCCCAAGTGAGAAGGATACTGTCTATGACCACCTACAGCAAAATATATCAGTAAAATCATTAAAAAGGTATACCTTACAAACATGAAATAAAAGTTGTTTTCGTTAAAGGAAGCAGAACTTTATCTAGATTTTGCATCCACACAAAATTAGGAAAGAGTAGCCAGATAAACAGGGACATTTCTAATTATCAACCGAATAAGCCCCTTTCTGCAGGAAATCCCTTACCCGCACAGCGGACATTTTCTTGATAGAGGGGATTTGTCAGAAAAGGAGAGGCAGAGGAAAACAACTGGAATCAGTCACCTCGGATTTGGTCAGGCAGTCGAATCTCAACTACGAAAGGAAACAGTCACCTCCTCCCCATGCTCAAAAGGTCCACAAAAAAGCCGTCCTTTAATAGACCTTTGAGGAACCGACACCAGCGAGAGAAAGACCGAATAACGACAGGCTAACTGTTAAGAAATTAGTGAAAGAACTGGTGAACTGTATGACAACGATAGGAAACTCCTGCCAATAATTCAGAAATTGTCAAGAAGCAGAACATCCCCTTATGTTTTGTTGAAGCTGAAAGAGCAAAGGTATTTATCCTCCTTGGGTGATTTGTATGACTAACGACTTGCAAAGAACTCTCTCTCACAATAAACATGTTAATAATTGTTAAAATTGTTGTCTGAGTCAGTTCTGTGTCGGAACATTCCGTCATTCTTCCGTCCGACCTATGCGAAGCCCACAACTGCTCAAAAGGTTAATTCCTGACCTGTCAACCTAAATCCCGTTAAGCGCCACCTGGCGGTCTCACAATTGTAGGAAATTAAATATATGAATATATATATTATAAATCTGAAATGTCTGCACATTCATATTCGCTTATAATGCAAGAACTGAATAAATTTTTGTTAGATTTATGTAGAAAAATTATGAGGGGGCATCATTAATGTACTGCATTTTGATGTCAACACTTGAAGCGACTAAAACGAGAGGAGGGAAGATACAAAACGATTATTTAGATTAACGTTTCTTTAAACTATTTGATGTGGCAGATCGACATAAGAATTTCAATCTGCCTCAAGAAATAAGGTTTAGATATGGGCATATTTTTTTTTTAAATCAGGACAATTTACTGCGGACGGCATCTTATGGTTCGTGGACAATGACGTATATATTTTCTGGGAACAAGATGACATTAAGTTGCAGGGCTTTCAGAGTAAGAATTTAATATGCATATAGCCTACGGTATAAATGCATTTACTAGGGCCAGAGTAATGTATCGCTGAAGAGGAGTGGATATATATGTTTCATACTTAAAACAATTCTGCTGCTTTCGTTTGATAGCGGCAAGAAAAATAACTAAACGATTAAATCATTACATGTGGTTAGTGAGTTCAATGAAGGCGTATGCCAAAGTTTTAACTTTTCCAAAAGCCAAATAAACTGCTTCAAGAATAAACTGTCGATTTTCCACAATTCACGTTAGGTTGAAATATCATCAAATTAAAGGAAAAATTCTGAAAATGCCAATTTTTCAATTATTTTTGTGACCTATTATTTACTTCACCTGAAGCGATCGAGCGCGTCGCGTCGCATCTAGCAGTGCGGCGTCGCATATATAGCAATCTTTTTTTAATGAATATATTGGTTACGAAATATTTTCGTGGTTCCGGCCGAAGATATACTTTACCACCTGTATTAAATTATTAATACGAAACGAATAATAAACATCGGTTAAAACGAAAAAAATGGCGTCGCGCGAAGAATTATTTAGCTATCTCAGATTTTTATTTATTTAGCGTGTTTATTCAATATAACATCTTAGCAAAAAGTACTGATATCCTATCAAAAACAAAAATATGAAAAAATGGGCCAAGCTCTGTTCTACTAGTTTGTTTGGCCACCAAAAGAGTAGAGATCTAAAACAAGTGCCAAGTTCCATTCCAACCCCTAATGTCAAAAAATGAGATTTAAATACTGAAATAAATTCAATAGTGTCACATTTTCAGGCTTTTACTTGACAAGTTTTAATATCTATGATAGTTGGGTGATAATATCTTGCCAAGTAAAAGCCCCGATCTAAAACTTACCAAGTAAAAGTCTGAAGAGGTGACACTATATTAGAATTTATTTCGTATTTAAATCTCATTTTTCGACATTGGGGTTGGAATGGAACTTGGCACCTGTTTTAGATCTCTACTCTTTTGCTGGCCTAACTGGTAGAATAGAACTTGGCCCCATTTTTTCACGTTTTTGGTGGGATACTAATTTACAAAATCGATTATCGAACTGAATTACAGTTTGCTGGTTATTTATACCGCTGAAATTAGCGTAACATATATTAAACGAAATAGTCATTTAACAGGCGTTCAGTCGTGGAGTTAGAAGGCAAGGCCGGTTGCCTCTCGGAAAATCGGGAGAGGTGGGACCCGAATTCTTAAGGGAAATTCCCGTGCTCTTCCATACGATCAACCGGTTAATAATTTGTAAATAATTTATGCAATTTATTTTTTTTTATTAAAATTACATGGTATCATAGTTCGAAATTTTGATGACAAAATTTAAACTTTGCATTTTATACAAAATTTGGAAAAGTGCATATTTGTAAATGGGTACACTAAGTTTACTTACATTTCTTAAAACTTTTGAATAACAATACATTAAAATTTTTCAAGTGTACAGTGTTATGACTTTCGAGAATTACGATCTCAAAATTTAATTTAAAATTTGATGGCTTTTTAATTCGAATTAATATTCTTATAAACTCGATATTATTTTCCATTTTCACGTAAAAATTTTTTGTAAAACTTAGTTACAATACTGTATTACAAGTTCATCAAAGAAACATACCATTCATTTTAATGCAGATTTTATTTTAACAAAATAGGCCTTGTCAATAGTAGAAGATATAGACAAGAAGCCTACAATGGGGATATTACTACAACAATTTAAAAAAGTCCAGTTGTTTAATGTGCCTTAAAATATATCTGAAATAAAAGCTTAAGAAATGGGGGAAATATTTATGGGTATTTTTTAGTGTACTTTCATATCTAGCAGAAGTACCAGCAAACACAAAATGTTTAGTATTTCTCAATAATAACGAGAACTGATGTAAAATCGTTCTCTACAATTGGCACAAAATTCAGACGATGCGGCACTGTCTCAAAGCAAATTAAAATATTAATCACCACTGCAACTTCAGGAACTAAGCCTGCTGAGCAATACTGTATGCCTATTTACAATGTAACATTTTTCTATTTAATGGAATTCCGTATCCTTTGAGTCAACAAGCTCAGTTTGATAGTTATTTGCAAAATGCAAACACAATTTATTGTAGTACTAAAGCCATTCATATTTTTCAACCATTACAAAATTCTTACACACATTAATTTGGCAATTGCTTGACTCAGGATTACCAATTGAATCCTTATCTGAGCAAACATTTATACGTATTTTTTATTTAGGAGATAAAGTTATTGATGTAGTGCAGAAGACACTTAACAGCAGATTTTAGTATATTATGCTGCATCAAATATAGCAAAAGAAAACTATATCCCATGTATTTTGATGAAACAACAAAAATTTTTCATTGTGTTTGGTTATATAGCAACACATGGATAACAAGGCAACACATTATAGTGCAGATTTAAAATTTAACAATACCATTCACGACACATAATCTCATTTTCACAATGATTTTAAGTTTTATATGAAAACTCATTAACATCATGATTTTATATTGTACTGATATTGATAAGAAATTTTTCAAATACAAGTTTCTAAACATTAACATGAAACAGTATTTAAAATCTGAAATATGAGAAGTTTAATGCTTGAAAAATAAAATACTACTACTCCCATAATTAATTAATTTCACTTAGAGCAAAATTTTTCAAAAAATACATAATGACAATTTTACTTTCAAACATATCAATACAAATAAAAATGAATTAGACTACCAAATAAAATTATGAAATTAATTTTAAATATTCAACTTAAAGTTGAATATTATTTTTCTTCTGTTTATATGACAAATATAAAAATATTCCAAAATCAGTTTACTTTCAATGGCAGTGATATGAGAAATTAAAAGTCCCTAAACAGAATAATAAAAATTATTTAAACAATTTGAAAAACTGGTAAATCAAAAATTATTTTACTCCAGTTCTATAAACATTTCAAGAAATATAAAATATTCAATTATATTGAATAAGACTATGTTAAAAATTATACATACACACAAAAAAGGTTTTACTATCTCTATGATAATGAATAAAAAGCTGCAGATTCTAACAAACTATATTTACACTTTCCATTTGTATTACACAAAACCATTATTTAAAAAATGACTTTGTTAGAATTTGCGATAGTTCTTGAAAGTCTGATGTAGATTTTGCATCATACTAAACACTGCTTGTTCAATCTTCTTGACAACAATTTAAACAAAAACATTTGTAATTATCAGAATCTGAAATGTTTATGTAATAAATCTTTCATGATAATTGACTTGTTGTCATCTTGATAAAATTATGTAAGGTATGATTGGAAAAGCAAATCTTGGGATTAAAGCCACTTTGGTCATATTTTCTAATATAAAAACAAAACAGTTTGTGAACTCCAATCACTGATAGGCACAAAAAATTAATACAAGAAAACAATAATAATAATTATTGTTGTCTTTTATGACATAGAGCTGCAAGGAATACGAGGTGATCCCATTTGTGTCAATACCCTGTCTAACCACTGCAAAGGACCATTTAAATGTAGCTCAATCCAACATGGAGTAGAAGTAACTGTTTGCCTACGATATTCTGCACCCCATCCCTTGACAAAACTCATACGAATTGTACACATCCGAGTTAATTGATAAACTGCTTCAAATCCTTGACTGACTGACTGGGCCAATAATGCTGCAAACTCTTGATTGTTGAAAATCTTCAAATTACAGCCTGAAATAAAATTATAAATAAATTATGATTATAATTTTTAACATAAGAGAATAAGAAAAATTTGCTGGATTATATTTAGCAATTTATTTTTGACTTTTTGAAAGGCAACAATTTATTTATAAAATTATTTTCTAAAATATTAATTTAACTTTGTATTAGAACAAGCTTTGATATATTTTATATTTAAAAATTTTTGACATTTAATTTAATAAATAAAGAATAACATGGAACAAAAATTCATATGATAAATTTCATCTAGAGTTCATATATAACAGGCATGTCAAACTCATTTTAATTCAAAGGCCATTTAGTGAGCCTGTAAGATTTCCACGGGCCACATCACATTTAAATTTTTTTAAAATTACATTTTAGATAAGGATTCAGAAATATAGATAGTATAATTAAAATCATTGTGTAATCACATGAACATATTACAAAAATATATAATTACTACATAATTGCTTTTAATTATGTATGCTTTTTTAATTTAATTCCTCGCTATCAATCTAATTTTCTATTAAGCATTAAAGGCTTGTTTATAGTCCGACGTGGCGGAGACGCTCGTCGATGATGTCGAGGTTAGAAACAATTCATAGATTTATGCAGCGTAACCGACGTGAAGTTGACAATCTAGAACTCGTTCTAAATTTCAATGTTATGGTTATACCATGATGCTTTGCAATCTGATACAAAAATGACAGTGTTCAAATCAAGCACATCCTTGATTTAAATAGCAATGTTGAATTTTTTTATTGAGGCATTTAAAGATTATTCTTGTTTATATAATATTAACTATAAACAAGCAAATTAGAATGCAGGGTGACAGACGTTTCAGGCGCTAATGAAACGTTAGCTTCGTCGGACTATAAACAAGCCTTAAAAGTCATCATTCTGTACAAAAACAAAAGCTTTCCATTAAAATTTTATAAATTCAAATATAACTATTTTACATTTTTAAATAAGTTAATAACACAACAAATAAATCTTTAACAAGCTTGTTAGCACATACTTTATAGACACATGTCCTTCAAAGGAGGATTGTTTGGAACTTGATTATTGTATTTATCTATCCAAAAAAATACAGGTTCTCATTTATGGCTTTTTTTTTGGTAAGAAATTTCTGAACGATGTAGTTCTTGCAGGAAAGCACTTAGTTTGTGTCACCGATCTGAAAGATCAGTGTCATCTGTACGTATACATCCAATAAGGCCAATCGAAAAAAACTCATGCAATTACATTACATTAAGATCAAATTAGTGTAGTATATGACATAGCTATGAAGCAAGAGTTACTTCCTATTATCTCATAACATATTTTTCTGATTTTCATTTTAGTTAAGAGCGTTGAGGGCCACAAAAAAAATCATATCGAAGGCCGCAGTTTGAGACCCGAAATATATAATATTTCAATAACTAGTAAAGAGCACTAACGGCAGTTAGTGCTCTTTATTAGTTATTGTCTTTGTATTTTAGGCAGTTTATACCTTGTTTTATAAGATTTCAATAAATAAAAAATAGAATTTAAACAAAAATTCTATTTTAATAGCCAAATTCTAATCCAAATAACCTATCAACAGAAATTTAGAATTGATATATAATATCAGAATGTGCCGATCCATTTCTGCCTGACTTTGTATACAGTTATATCTAGATATGTGCCATACATAATATCATAAAAATCTTGGTAGAAAAACAACTAGCTTAACACACAATATAAGTTCACACAGCACTACTAACAAGTTTTACGTGACTTTTATTCTGGTATAATGTTTTCGGACTAAGTATTAGTCCCTCTTCAGTACCATTGTCATACAGAACTAATATTCTAAAGAACAACATAAATAGAACAATGTAATTCTAAAAATCAAAATTATACAATGTCTATCAGTTCTAGAACATCGAAAGTAATTTTTAAAATATTATATATATCATACACATATAAATCTATAATATGATAAAAATAAAAATAAAACAACAACATTAGATCAACATAACAATAAATATATATACATATAAAAAAAATAGTTTAGATTTAACATAAGAGGGAAACTCCAACAACAATCGTATATAGCATATTAATGAGTCAAAGGATGCTATAGTATAAACCATATAGAATGTTTTCTTGTAATGGTCAAATTATGACGAGAATAACTGAAGAGGGTCAAATTGAGAATGATTGAAACGTTTTTTATTTATTTTATTAATTAAATTAAAGAAATTTTAAGACTGCTGATAGTGCTTGGTTATTAGATAAATGAGAAACAGCAGTTTAAGTTAAGAATTTGGATAAACCATGGCCTTCTCCCATCTTCGCTATACCAACCTATATAATAATATTACAAAGTACAGCAATACCTCGCATAATCTGGGTTTCACTATAGTCCGGATTGTAATTGTTAATAAAAATTTTTAATTTACTTTATTTTTTAGAATAAATATTTAATGTAAGTATGCTTGCTACTTACTACCTATATACAACTCGAATAGCCACTATGACGAGACAAGCAGGTGGCTGTTCCAATTTTGTCAAATTTATCTGAACAACATTTGTTTATAGTGCCTTCCTCTCAAGTGCAATGTCGTCAGTTGTTTACCGCAGTTTGTTATAGTGCCTGCCTCTCAAGTGCAATGTCGTCAATTGTTTACAGTAAACGCTCAATTGAATCATTGAATGGGAAAGAATACTGGGCATATCGGCGTTTGCGACTCATCAGCTCGCAGTGGCCTAGTTCAAGTGGGAATCCGCCTTTACGCAGAGTGCTAATCTGCGTTTGGAATGGCGCCGAGCGGTCGACTTGGAGAAAAAGCAAATGAGTTCACCCGCTGGGCGAGCCCCCTTTACCTATTTGTCTTTATGGGCTCGGATCCACTTTCTGTCCCCTTCTGTCTATTATAAATCTTTATAAAAGATTTTAATGTTTAATGCGTATGAAATAATTATTAATGTAAGAATTTACGATTTAAAAAAACATCGAGCAAATCGAAAATTTCTTGGCACCAATTATAACTTTTCCCATAGGTTACGTACCTCGAATAGTCCGGTTTTAATTAGTCCGGTAAGAAAGAGAAACCAATTAACCGGACAATGCGAGGTATTGCTGTACATTGCTTAGCAACAACAATCATCTTCATTATCTGTTGACAAATGTTAATAAACACAGTTCTTTAAAGCTTATTAGCTGCGCATCACTTCCATGATCTTGGTAATTCATGAGGACCGCTATCATTAATAGTATCTTGCATGGGTGTCCTTTTTTCTATTTCAATAGCTTCTAGGGTGGTGAGGCCCCTAGGATCATACATAGCTTTTAACAATTTAGTATTTTTCCAATCTATGGCAATATCCTGTTCGTAATCCTTAATCGCAAGAGCTGTGTTTAGCTTTGCAGTAGCAATATCGTTCTTATGTTCAGCTATCCTTTTTGAAAGGTTCCTTGCAGTACTACCTATATATTACTGCGTACAATCTTCTTCTTTGTTATGTATCAGAATGGAATAAACCCCAGCTTTTCTATCATTCGGAACCTTGTCTTTCCCATTGCTAATAGTATTAAACAGGGTCGCACCTCTTTTCCATGCAATTCTATAAATACCGTTTATTAGAGCTCTATTCAAGACCTTAAATAACGTGGCATCATATGTAATGTCCCTAAATTGTCTGGTGTCCATGTCGGGCTGGGTGGGTGGCGCAGGACACTGGACACTTAAGAATCTGAAATTTTATTCCAGAGACCATTTAATACTCTATAGCCATAGCCATACTTATATCCTTGTGTAAAAATATAATCGAGTTCCGTCTTCCTATCTTGCCATTTAGTAATATGCGTATATGCCCTGGAGAACATAGCTCTAAAAGCTGCAAGCTTATAGGCCATAGGGTCATAAGACCATGATGGTATTAATACCGGACTATAGGTGGGTTTACGGTAAATATTCGTGACATATTTGCAATTTTCGGTACTCACCCATAAGTCTAAAAAGTGGAAGGCCATATGTGAGCTGTGCTCTATTTTTATATTAAGCCCTAGCGTATCATTCAGCTTGCCAGCAAGTTCTTGTTCTTTCTGTCTTTCATTCCAGACTATACATACGTCACTGACGTAACGGAGATATAATTTAAGGTCCAATTTAAGAATCAAGCACTGTAGATTCCTTGTACCTCACTACCAATTCTGCCATTTTACCTGCTAGCGGCCCACCAATTGGAACCCCAGTTTTTTGCAAATAGAACTGCCCTTAAAAGACGAAATACGAATTTTATGTTATCAGATGGCAAATCTAATAGTACGAGGACAGCAGTCCGTTTCTGGTAGATACTGCATAAGAAACCGGTATAACATAAGCACGGCAGGGGCCTGCTCAATGGAAGGATACAAGGAGTCATAATCTAGCACCGTATAACGTTTATCGGGGAAGGGTCCGCACTCTAGAAATTTATCGAGAAACTCCAGCGAGGAAGCAACATTATAACAATATCCTTTTAAATGCTATCCTGCCCAGTTAGCTATCGTCTTTTCTATTCATATAGCGGGGAGGATTTCTTATCAACTATAGGTCTAATAAATACTGGGGACTTATGCGCTTTTACATAGCCGAAAAATCTAGGCGCAAATGGGCAACGCACTTTTCTAACTTTCCATACTTTTGGGAAGGATTCCGATCTAAGAAGAATTGATACCTTATTGGCTATCCTATCAATAGGGTCACTCATAAGAGATACAGAATTGGACTGGGCGATAAAATATATTTAAAAATATTTCTATATGATAATGGTACTGAAGAGGAACTAATACTTAGTCCGAAAACGTTATACCGGAATAAAAGTCACGTAAAACTGGCTAGTAGTGCTGTGTGAACTTATATACATAATATCTTCGGTCAATTTATTACATTGCTCTTTTTTAATCTACAATAACGTTTCAGCTCGTTAAACAGGATAAAATTAGCTCCAATAAGTCTTTTTTATAATATTAGATTTATTGAGAATAAAGTACTTTCGGCTCACGCAAGCCCTCTTCAGTATTTCAACTTATTTAACAGAACATTTATATTAATAAGAACAGTCATCTTATTTACATATCAGTTATATTCTAAATTCTAATGTTCTAAAGTTCTAGAGATTTAAAATTTAAAAGAATTTTTAGAAGAGAATGATTGGTGGTTTTTTACTAATTAGTTCGCATGCAATACTTTATACCACCGTCAGCACATTTACTACGAATATAAAGTTTTTAAATATCTAAAAATATAATTTTCACTTG
Source organism: Olivierus martensii (assembly GCA_000484575.1). Taxonomy (NCBI): domain Eukaryota; kingdom Metazoa; phylum Arthropoda; class Arachnida; order Scorpiones; family Buthidae; genus Olivierus; species Olivierus martensii. Next base: position 33,736 of record AYEL01061064.1, on the reverse strand, counting down.
GCAAAGTTATTTATATTGTCCCACCTTTACAGCAATATTGCCATGCTAAGCTTAATTTTTCTGGTTCATTGTAATTTATCACACACTTTCCTGTTGTCTTTTTCTCGTATATTTCAACCATCTCTGCTATTCTTAGCTTTTGGGTTCTGTATCTTACTTAATAGTTTAGAGTCTTCCCATTTCGGTGTCACGTCGTAACTACCTAACCTTTGTGCTAGGGCTGTTGTCGTCCTTTCTTTCTCTTGGTCCGTCCGGTGCTCTTGAATTCGTTTTTTGAGTGATCTAGCGGTGGATCCTATATAGATTTCTTCTCTATTACTGTCTATTTTCTATCGGTATTTGGTAAATCCCTGGCATGTCTAGAATTTTTCCTTTGTCTTTATCATTTCTAGTGAGATTGAAAACTATTTCTCCTTGTGAACACCACTTTCCTATATAATATCAGAATGTGCCAATCCATTTCTGCCTAACTTTGTACACAGTTATATCTAGATATGTGCCATACATAATATCCTTTTGGACAATGTTTGTTTGCATATACACGAGGTATATAATTTCTGAGGAGACATAGTAGACATAAGCGGTCATAGCTGATATATTTACATATATAGCTGATATAAACAAAACAATTGCACTGCCAGTTATATCTAAACTTATATCACAATAAATATATATACAATACAGTTATTGTATAAATTCATGTTGTACCCTTACAACATTTTGCTTCAGTCTCACAGTATCTCTCAAGTTTCTTGTGTATGATCTTGAATTAGTATATTTCTGTGGAGTTTTATTTTGTGAAATAAAATACATCATAGCCCCAAAAACCGTCTTAGTGATGGCTTCTAGTACAGTCAGCTAGTTGTAATACAATACAGTACAATATTCTGGCTATTTAAGCTGTGCATAATAAGTAGAATGTATTGCATACACAATTTAAGTTTGTTTACACAACATAATATTCACCTAAAGGAATTTATCCAAAACACAAAGCGACAAAGCTGAATTGCAAAATTTCACTATATAAATTGAGCCGTTTACAGTGGGTGATCGGTTAATGAACAGTTCGGATAATGAACACTTTTTCGAAAGATTTTTGTGTTCAGTTAACGAACACATGTTCGGATAACGAATACCTCACAGAACAAACTGTAGGATCCGCAGACTGAAGGAATGACAGGTCAGCCCGATTGCTGTGTGATAAAGCTGTGGTATAACACTCTGGAAGATCCAGGGATCCCACTCCTCCAATTTTTCAGGAGGGATCTGGGCCCGGCCCGTTGAATCCCATTCTTCAATATTCCGGTTGACCCCATCATGAGTATTGGTCAGCCTGTGATGATGGCAGCTCTATAAGTGGCTGCTGGCAGATAAAAATATTCCATGAGGATATTTCAGCTTAACTAACCTAACTGAATGACAGGCTTAGGCCTTGCGTGTTCTTGGACTTATGGGTAAGGATGGAAAAACAATAATTTTTCCCGATTAAAATGAATTCGGAGACAACGTAAAACAAATCAAAGATTTATTAAAGAAGGTAAGAGAGAGATTTTACAATGTTTTCGGAGACAACGTAAAACAAATCAAAGATTTATTAAAGAAGGTAAGAGAGAAATTTTACAATTTTTTGGTCTTAGAATGGCCCCCATACCAGGTTGAGGTCAATAGGTTTGGGGATCTCTACCACGACAATGCTATTAACTACTACCAAAAAATCCTGAAGGAGAAAGTAAAGCAGTCGAAATTGGACTGATTCTTTATCAGAAAATAAACAATAGGTGAAAATGCAAGACTATGTATATATATATATTATTGTTATTACATATAAATAAATGTAGTAAGAAATTATATAATTTTTAATTTATTTTTTTTTGGATTTCCGTAATTAATTATAAAAATACCTAGTAAAAAATTATATAATTTTTATTTATGTTTTTTTGGGTCTCCAGAACGAATTAATCAAATTCCCATAAAAACCTATGGTAAATTGATGATCGGTTAACAAACATTGTCTTGAAACGGATTATGTTCGTTAACCAATCACCCACTGTATTTTGAAAATGGCTTAAGTCCATTTTTCAAAAAAAAAAAAAAAATCAAGTTAACGTTTATAATAGTTACAATTCTAAGTGATCTTTTCATTTTTAAACAATTTACAGCCAATGTGTTCAAATTCACTAAGATTTTGTTAATAGAAAATTAGCTAGTGAATGGAATGATAAAAAATTTATTTTGAAAGTGGCATTAATAATTAAAAAAAATTATATTCTTTATAAATTATTATAGATATATAATAATCTGGGAAAGTGCTTATTATTTATTATACTGGTCTGACAGTTCTGGTCAATAGTTACATTGTTATATTCATTAGACAATGCATAAAAATAAAACATTTCTATTATTTGTAAAATAAAATGTAAATTAACTAATTAGAAATAAGTAGTAGTAAATGAAAAAAATTAAAAAATTTTAAGATTTAAAAAATAAAATGCGCTATTTTTCCTCTAGAGTTTCTTTTGAAACTTTTATGCATCATAATCTGCTATTTGTAAAATAATGCTGCAAATGTAATATTTTATTTGTACTCTACTTAATATTTTATATGTATTCTATCAGAGTCCATCCATTTTTATTAATCTTATATAGGAAATTAAATTCTATCTTAATATTTAAAGATTAATTGTAAATACACTGGAATTATCCTATTACATAAATCATAGGACAACATTTAACCTTATCCTTTCTATTATTATTTATTGCCTAATATTATTTTACTTTATAATGATTTTTAAAATATTTTAAATGAAAATAAAGAAATCCAAAACAGAGTTACATTACTTACATTATATATTTTACATTACATTATATTTGCATTAGAGCTTGATCATGTAATATATGGGAATCCAGTGTAATTAATAATGAATAAAATTATTATTTATCGATTAAATAATTGTATTCAATATTATACTGTAAGAAGTTTAACAGTGAAGAAAATAATAAAAAAATTTCATATAGATTAAATGACATACCATTCTCATTACCTGAAATTGGAGAATAATTTTTATCTCCCAATCTCCGCCTCATTGGTCCAACATTAGATGGTGCAGGTGGTTGAAGCACTTGTGGTAATAATCTTGGTACTGGCACTATTGCTGTAGAAGTAGACATAGTTGTTACAGCTGCAGAGAGAGAGGGAGAGGAGGAACTGGAAGCAATTGTTGAAAGTTGTGGTGAAAGACGAGATATTTTTGTTGAAGATGTTGCTGGCTAAAATAAAAATTAAGTAAATATATTTCACAAAATTTTGATATAATAATAAAAAATAATTTAAATAAAATTAATAAATACATCTATCCATTAATTTATAAACTAATTCATGAATTTTTATCATGCAAATTTATTCTTATTCTTCATTATGATGAAGAAGCAATCTTTCTTCAAGCATCCACATAACAAATAACAGTATAGATAATCATAGCAGTATACAACACACAAAAATTTGATGATGACTAACTTTCCTTAGTTACTTAGATCTTTATAATTGATTCATTTGCTTTATTGTATTCATATCATTTTGCCTATAAGTAATATTAATCTTCAAAGTTATTTTTTATTATTGGATTCTAAATGTAAAAAATGTCTTCAGGAGTTATTATTAAAGCCAAGAAAACAATATTCATGGCAGTCAAACTTGAAGTTATTAAAACAATTGAAGAGTGTAACAATCAAATATGTATGGCAATATAGACTTATAATGGGGTTTCGTTCAAAAATTTTGGTCATAGTTCGAATTTGTCACAACTCTGAATATGATTTTCCATAGGAGCAATGCTATATATGGAGGCTACGTTCACCAACCACCAGAACTCAGAATATTCAATATATTTTTAAAAAGTGTAATGTACAGTAATGTTGAATAAATGCTGTTTATTTTTTAAAATGAGGAAAATATGTATTTCATGCTTACCAACATTTTTTGTTGGTAAAAATAAAAAAATACCATATAAAAACAAATATGGAATGTTTAAATTATTTAAACATTCCATATTTGTTTGATATGATGAAAAAGTTGTTTACCACTTTGGAGGATCTGGATTCAATTCTGAGTTCTATATATACAATTTATCAGGAAAAGTCAAGGCCAGGCAAGCCTCTTGAATCTCATTCTTCAATCTTCCAGTTGATCCATCATGAGTATTACCCAGCCAATGGTGGGCTTTAAAAGTGACTGCTAGCAAAAATATCCTGGGTGATTCAGAGCTAAATTAAACTAGTCAAACAAACTTACTAGAAAAATGAGCAATTATTTTTTTATGCCATTTCTCAATCATAATGGAGTCCATTCTGGCCAAAATTATGATCTACCCATATTTGTGGTAGAGTCAACAAGAACTTTACTGAAGTGGATTGACAGCTGGGCTGGATCCATCAAAAAATTTTCTGACACATGGAATTCGGATAAGAGAATGGACTTATTATATGTGATTTTACTAGAGAATTTCAGGAGATATTTTTGAATTGAAACAAAATTATCTAATTATTATAAAAAAAAAAAAAACTGAAGACCAGCATAATTGCCATTTTATTCTTTTTGTATTAAATCCATTTTCTTTCTTATTGGATAATAAGCAGCTGACATCCCAATACTTATCATAGGCTGCCTTCACTTGTGATAAGATAGTGGGCAATGAGATGAAGGATGAAGTTGAATAGGCCAAGCCTGGACCCTAAAAAATTGAGAGATTAGAGAACCTGAATTACCAATAGCATGTTCTATTACTCAAAAGGACACAAGGATGGAAAGCATGGATAGCAAGGATGAATAGTAGTCACAAGAATGGAAGCATGTTCTATTAGTAGTAATAGAAATGCTTCCATCCTTGTGACTACTTAACTATCTGGTTGATTGGCTGGAATTATTGCAAAATCATTGATAGTGTGCATCATAAGTATGGATTTTCATCATTGTAAACACAAATCATTGTAACTTTGATTGTCATAAGTTGGGGATTTCTTATAAATTTGATTAAACTTTTTATATTTTATAATTATTTATAATTAATTTTATAAAAAATTGCATTGAATTTTTATCAGTGATTCTTTATTATTTTTACATGTATAGTAATTAAGTTTTTAACAAACAATTGTTTATGCTTTGTTTATATAAATTTTGATACATATATTATTAACTATAGTAATTGTTATAATGTAAATGCTTAATGTTGTATGTAATAATTCTTTTTATTTTTATAATCTTAATATTTTTAACATAAATAAGAAAAGCAAAACCATGATTTTTCTGAAAGTCAGGAACCAGTCTCAATTTTTCACATGGATTTTAATATAAATTTCATTTTGATTTAAGGATTTCTATCTTTAGGCAGTTTTCATCAAATAAATTATATTCATAAATTAAAAGATAATTATACTTATTTAACTATTTGATAATTAAGTTTATAAATCTATCAAATCATTTTATTAAAATGAAAACACAATTAGTAAAGAATTTATTAAATATTTTACTGAATGTTTATAAGTATTTATATTAAAATATAAACTTTTACATCAAATTTATATTTATATTTAAACCAAATGATTTTGCATAAAAAGATTCATCAGAATTTCAATCATTGATAATATATTAATATTCTGAATAAAAAATTAGTTGACAACTGATAACTAAGAATAATTTAAGATATAATAATATAAATAAATTCTAATCAAATAAAATATTTTATTTGTATGATAAAAATTGCAAAAAGCATTTAAAAGCAGAAGATATAGTAAGTCCTCATTTAACATTGAGATTAGATTCCTGAAAATCATGACATTAACTGAAATGATGTAAAGTGAAACCAGATAATGATAGGCTTAATGTTATAAGTTAGGGTTACATTCCTAGAGTGCTTTCTTTCTGATAATAGAATTGATACTATTTAGTAACTTTCTTCAACTAGTCATATTATATTGATCAACAATTTAAATCATGCATTTTGTCCATTTAATTGAGTGTAAATGTTTATTGAAAAATATTATATAGTAGTTAAATCTTATAATTTATGGGAAAAAAAATTATTTTCTAATAAAAGATAGGTATCTTCATAATTCATTGATATTATGCTCATGATTAAATTTTTTTAATGTCAGTTCTATCATTCAATAATAATGATGCTATTCCTATCACATATCCCATCTCAATTATACAAGACAAGATTAGCCAGAATCCAGGTAAATACATTCTGCCTATCCTTGTCATATAGAGCATAACTAGCAACATATAAATATTTATTAAACTTAATTTTTTATTTATATAAACTTTGTCAGCATAAGGCTTCATTCTTTTCTCCTGAGATCCAAGTAAATATCCTCCACCTAGCTTTGTCATAATTAAAATAAGCAGCATATAAATATTCATCCTGATAAATATTTTTTATATAAAATCTGTCATCACCAAATTCAATCTCCCATTACACATTGTTTAACTCTTTTTTTTGAATTGAAGAAAATACTCTCCTCCTATCATCATAATATGGAGCATGATCAGTAACATGTATAAAAGAGAGATAGAAAAGCTAGGTTCAGATATTAAAATAATTTTTTCAAGGTGGGATTTGATCCTGAAACTTCTGGTTGAAAAGTTGAAGTGTTTCCATATGGTGAATCTTACCATCTGATCTATTGAAATATAGCTTCATATTATGTTCTTAGACAATATTGTGCAGTCTATATGAATTACTGCTCATATAAAATGTGGTTATTTGATTTTCTATAACTATACTATAGATTTCCAATACATTTTCTATCTCTTATACAGGAAACAAAAAATAGGAGTTTATTTTGTTCCATTGCCTTAAAAGCTTCAAGTTTTTTAATTAATCCATTTAGCTTTTGTTCACAACATAATAATGAAACAATGTTAAGTGACATAATGTTAAATGAGGAGCTACTGTATTAGAAATATATATTGTCTCAATATGGTAATATTTCTAGTGACAGTCTTAGTGATCATAAATAAATATAAATATATCTTTGTATATATTTTTCAGAATCAATTTATAATTAAAAAATATTTTTAAAATATTGAGTTATAAATATCATAGTAGAAATTATTATAATTAATTTTTAAAAAGAACTAAATTAAATTATTAATTTAATAACATGCTTAAAAGTTTAAATAATATTTTTTTATTATCTTTGTTTCTATACAAATATCCTTATTAATTAAACTAATGTGTTTTTCTAATCAAAAAATAGAAAATGCTTAGATTAGTAATATTTGTTTTCAAAACTGATTCCTTCATACTATAAACCAACCATTCCCATCAAAGTAGTTGTATGATTAATAATATAGTGAACAATGTCAATATTTGTGGAATATCAAAAATTAAATGTAAATAAATATTACATTTAATTTAAAATAAAATCTAAAAATAAATATTTTACAGTGTAATGCAAAAATAGAAGAGAAAAAATTAATCATATATAAATATATAGTAACTTAATAAATTTAATAAGATAATTATAATTATTACTGTATCTGTTTTGGAAGTAGATGAATTGCTATTTGATGGAGATGGCTGTGTCATATGCAAATGCTGCATCATAGCTTGAAGCCTTTCTTTTTCCTTTGACAACTGAAGTTCTAGTTGTGATACAACTTGCATTTGAACACGAGCCTGGGCAGTACTTCGGTCATCTAACTGATGTTCAGTATTTAAATGTCTATTAATAAACATAAAATAAGTTTTAAAATACATTGTTACAGAATATTTTTATATTTTTTAACTTATATATTTAAAAATAGTATAAAATTATAAGGAAAAAAATACAATAAGAATTTTATTTACATTTTATTATCAATAGTATATTAAACACTTAGTTGTTATATAATATAGTATGCTTATAGAATTAATAATCTTGTTATATTATTACTTATCACTTATATATATATATATATATTTTTTTTGAATGCAGATAGTTCTCAGTTTATGAATTCCTGCTTAACAAATTTCCAGGTTTCCAAGTACTTTCTCAAATATTAAATATAAAAAAAATCAAAAATATGAATATTAATTGTAATAAATAAATGTTAAATATTCATCAAATGGCATTTCAAATCACGTATATAGCTATGAAATACCATACAATTGGGTTTGTAGCAAAAAGTCCATTGTCTGTTACAAAATTGGAAAAATCAAAATGGCAGACCAAGAATTAAAAACAGCATGTCCTCTGGTGCTATAGTTCCAACCAGCAAATTATGTAAATAGTTTTCTTTCCCAAGTTATACTTAAGGAATTATTCATTGCATAAAAGTTCATCTAATCATTTGTCAATGATGATGAGTGAAGAATAAAAGTTCTTTAATATTTGCATGACAAATAATTTCTTTTTGATTTTAAAGGGTATATTATCATTTCTTTAAATAAATAAATCATGTTTAGTGATAAACTATTGATTTTATTGGCCATAATCTTACTGTAGTCAAATTGCATTGCTGAGAAAAGAAATCCTGTTTTTTAACATTATATCTGTGGGATTTCGAATTACTTCTTGATTTACTAGTTCTTATTTTATGAGCCCACTCTAAGTGAATTAACTTGCAAAGTCAGGAACTATCTAGTACTATAAATTATGTTATACCTATATATACATTTTTCTTGATACTACCTATGTGAGATTATATGATTATTTACTTCCTTAAAAATTAATATATCCAATCTTAAATTCCTTTCAACATAACTTGTTAAAAAGTATATTGGAGTCTTTCAATTAAGAATTTGCATTCCTTTTGAATATCATAAAATAAACTAGATGAAAAAAATGATTGGAAAAGATATACAGAGAAACATTATAGAGTAATAACAAATTTAGAAATTTAAAAAAGATAAAAATAATTAAATAATGATTATTTCAGAGAACAATATTGGCTACATAGTTCTGATATTGAACCCTAGAATATTAGGAAAATGTAACATGATCAGAATCAATTAGAGGCATTTTGATCTCATTAGAAAACATATCTCCAAAGAATGAATGGATCTCACTATCATTCTAAGACTGTTCTAACAGAAAGGAAAAAGGAACAAACTAGCATATTAAATATAAGCTATATTAAATGAAATATATGAAAAATAAATTAATATTTTTAAAAGTTTTACATTAACTTTTATATATTCTTTTAAACTAAATTAAGAAAATAAACTGTATTACACCATTTATGAATTAATGTAAAATAATAAAATTAAAAATCAAATCTATAATATAAATAATTAAAAATTCAGGAATAAATCAAACTTAATATTTATATCTAAAGTGGATTCAGTTTATATAATATGCTAAAAATTTTTTAATTAATAAAAAAAAATTTGTTGTTGTTATTATTTGTACTTAATATAATTATAATATAATTTCTATAAAGTTATTGTGTTAATATAATTTAAAAAAATAAACTATTTTGAATGAGTTTAATTATTGTTACATATTTTTTAAATTCAAATACATCAACACCAAAATAATTAAAGCAAAAAATAAAATAAAATACTAAGTACTTTGTTCTAACATTACTGTAACCTTTCTTGAATTATTTGTTATTTTCAAGGATAATGAGATATAATTTTAGTGGAAAAAAGACACTGGCATTAATACAATATTTGAAGGTCAAGGCCATCCTACTGGCAGTTCTCCAAAATTAAACAGGCATAAAATTTCATTCCCTAAGGCTCGGAAAGTTTGTAATAAAATCTTGACAGAGATTCATTTTTATCACAATTCAGAGACAAATCTATGAAAAATATGAGGAGACAATTAATGATAAGGATGAGGCCAAGCAGCGATAAAACTCCCACAAAAATACAGTTTTTTATAGCTTTGATCTGGGATTTTATGGGAGACTATGAGCACAGTCCATTTCTACCAAAACTGATGACATTTAATACCTTTTGAATTACTTTTATTACTTTTTATAATAAAATCAAGTCTTTTTACACTTGTAGTTCATATAGTAGTGAGTATATCTTAAAGAAAAGAATAAAGATATACTTTTAGTATATCTTTAAAATGTTATGTTTATACTGTATATTGAAACAAGCACAAAAATTTATATTTTATCAATACATGAAAAAATTATATATACATATATTAATTACAAAATTTAAATTAATCTATTTTTAATAGTGAACAAAAATAAAAAAATATTGTTTAAAATAGTTTATAAATAAATCAAGTTGATTCGATTTATGTTAAGTATTTAATTACAGAAGAAATATATCTGTTTCACACTGAAGTTCCAAAAACATATGTCATTCAAGGTTATAGTACTTTAGTAATTTGACATTTCATTAATTAAATTTTAGAAAAAATATCTGCTTATAAGATTTCTTAATATAATAGTGATAATATCTATAAAATCTAATTAATGTATATGAAAACCTGTAATTAAAAGTTTATTTATTACTTCTTCATTATATTTTTTATTTTAAAATATTTTAACAGTATAACCTAAAGGTAAAAAGTTTAAATATAATAATAAATTATTTTGAATAATCTTACTTTAAAAATGCCTGTTGTGTATCACATTCAGTTTCACAACCAGGCCACCGACAAACACCATGACCATATAAAGGATGTTTGGAAGGACTTGAGGCACTATTAACTTCTTCCTTTATTGTAGAAATGGAACTAGATGGTTGATTGAATGATGCAGATACATCTGTTTGGCCATTTACAGCTTGTGAAGATGTCGAAGTTTGGTTGCTAATTAATGGAGGTGAATGTAACAATCCATTAAGTCCTGTCAATTTTGCTCCATTCTCTTCTTGATTACCATTGCCTTCTTTCCAAAAATTTTGAAGATCGTTTGGAGAAAGACCTAATAATCAGTAAAGGAAGGAATTAATGATATTAAAATTTATAAAAAATATAGCCTAAAAATTTTCTTTACGAATCAATTGGAAATTGTTGGACGTATAGAAGAGACACTTAGCAATAGCTAGAGCGGGGTTCGGGCCTCTTAACCAATACAGATACGAATGGGCGACCTGTTATTTCTTTTAAAAAACTGTAATTTAATAATAAAATAAAATAATAAATTATTTCTTATGAAAATTTTTACATTTTATTAAAATTTAATTTACATGTTGCTTAAATTATCCAACTTTGCATTAATTATAAAAACTGTTAATCTAAAAATTAATGAATTCTTTCAAAATTAAAATCTCCTCCAGAAGAAAAAAATGAATGTTTACCTAAGAAGTACTGTTGATGGCCTAATTGTATCTGTTGCATCAACTGATGTTGCTGAACAGCAAGTTGTTGTAACTGGACCTGCAACTGATGACGATTATTAACTTTTTCTCCTGAACCAGAAGTGGCACTATTAAGTTGTTGTAATATTTGTGTTTGCTGAACCATGTTTAGCTGCAGTTGTTCTTGAAGATGAGGTATCATTGATTCAAGCTGTTTTAACTGTTGCTGCTGTTGCTAATGCAAATAAAAAGCCATAATAAAGGACACACAATACATCCGTTAATTACATACTTTACTGATTTTTATGAGGATTTTCATTTGAAAAATTGATATTTAAAACAAACCTGTTGTTGTAAAAATAATGATTGCTGTTGATGCAATAATTGTTGAATCTGAGTTGGTGAAAGAACCTGTTGTTGAAGAAGTTGCTGCATTTGCTGACGAACCAATAATTGAGGATTCATCATTAGTAACGACGGAGAAAGGGAAAGCAGAGAAGAGCCATCAGATAAGGAATGGCTTAATTTAGATCTCTGCGGTTTGGAAGTCTAAACGAAAATCAAACTTTTTGATTAAAAACTTTATTCTTTCTGTGTATAGTAAAATGCAATGATTAATATCTAATGTACAGTTTAAAAAATTTCATTATAAAAATCATTACATATAAAGACTATAATTTATGTTAATATTAGTGTATAATCTGTACAATTCAAAATACCATAATAATATATATAAAAGAACAAAAAAATATGCAATAATTCATGTAAAAATATTTTAAATTATCAATAGATCATTTGATAGAGAATGCTATATTTTGATCTGATGTATATTCTATATATTGCATATTGTTATATATGCATATAGATGACTTAACAAGATTTTACTATTTTTTAAATTTAATATTTGCATAAAATTATTTGTTATTATATTACTAAAATAATCAATGCACAGCTTATTGACCAGGTAGCTAGTAAGCATCCAATAGCTTAAACTTAAATGGCTGAAGAAGAATCCTAAAGCTCATTGGGGAGGGAGGTAAGATCACTTGCATGAATGATGCCAAATGACATTAAGAAGTATTATTGTTCCACCCATGATATGCCATTTACCTGTTCCATATACTGTTTAGTTATAGTTGTCATAGTAACACTTGGGTGTGGTGAAAAGCAAGGAAAAAGGTCATGGATATAGGATTCATTGGTTGGATAACAAACAGTTGCTCAATTGTAATAATGTGAAAGCGACAAAAACAAAATCATGGTTCTGTTTTTTTTTTCCTTATATATATTTGGAAAAGGTTATATATCAAAATTAAAATGATATATCATCTTTTCAATTATTTAATATTGAAAATATATTTAATATTAATCAATTAAGTGAAAAAAATAAATATAAATAATTTAATTACTTATCAGTAACTTAATATATTATTATATATTAATTTATATAATATAGTTCGTAAGTTGGAGTTTTTACAAACAACACTGTATGAATGATATGCTGCTGTTCTAAGAATAGTGATCAGTATCTACACCTGTATCTGATATTTCTGTTAAAAGTATCCATTCTGAGTAATTGTTAGGCAAATCCATTCTGAGTCATTGCCATACTTCTTCCAAAATAAAAGATATAGTACTTATATTTTGGATTTAGACCTAAATAGTACAATGGCATTTGGTAATATAAATATTTTGAAATGTTCTAAAATTATTTTATCTTCAAGATTACAGAAATACTTTCATCTGGCACAAATTGACACATTTATGACTTCTGTCCAGCATAAGCTGTTGCTAATTTAGAAAATTTAAAAAATAAACTTTCTACAATAAATTTAATAGAACATAATAGAATAACTAATTTGCACTTTCTAACACAACTCCAAACAGGGTCATGAATGCACTGGAAACATGATCTATTAAGGCCCTGGAATTGAATAAGGTACTAAAAAAGAAAAGCAACAGCCTTTTAGACAGAAATAAGAAAAATCTTTTAATAAACTTTTATGAAAAACACTGGTATAAACCCTCATCAGTTCCACTTATAAAATTTAAAATTAATCATTTCAAACACTTATATGAACACATAATAGTCATTTAAATAATGATTGTAAAAATTTTAAACATCGTAATTTTTGAATTATTTAAGCATATCATTATGATGAGGATGTATACTGAAAGTGCTTTTTATAAAAGTTTATTAAAAGATTTTTCTTAATCCGTCTAAAAAGCTATTACTTCTCTATTTATTAGAAGACAGAGGAACTTCAAATATGATACTAAAAATTTTCATAAATTATTACTTAATATATATTTTAATATTCTTATTAACTTGCATAGTTGACATATACAAAACATATGTAATAAGTGCACACAAATACAGTTTAGCTCCATATACTTTCATTCACATTATGTTTGATGAGTTTTTGTGCTTAGCAGACATGTATTTTTACAAAAATCATTCATTAGGAATCTGTATTAATTTCTAATATCTTCATTAATTAATAATGTAATAAAATTTTTAATAGATTTTATGAAAATGTCTACAAAGATGAATATATATTTTTGGAGAAAAAAGTGATAAAGAAAAGAATTGAAAGGAATAAAAGAAAATTATCAGAGATTAGGTGTATGTCCTATTGCAAGAATAATGAACCTAAGGCAGACTGGAAAATTTTTGGGCACATAAAACTTGGAGTTGATTTGAATATTGTTTAAAATTTGGATTAGTACATGAAGAGTAGCTTTTACATAAATTTAGTCAATTTTGGTGCACACCCTTAAAAAGATTTGCCACCCATCCTATTGTTTAATGGTTTATATGAATTAAATATTGATGTTTATATTTAATATGTGAATTGTAAGTTTGTTTTTAGTTTTTTTTTTTTAAATATATTTATAATAAATTGTGAAAAATTTCAATAATAATATACATTAAAACAATAAATGTATGTTCCATTTAATAGATTTTTGTCTCAAATTAGATAAAGAGGGTCTCTTTGCATCATGGACCAAAATATCTTTGCATGGCCTAGGGTTGTGCAAATAGGGAGTGCATTGAATTCACCACACAGGGGACCCAATTTATGTAAAAAAATTGTTAATTTTTAAATATTTTTGAATTTTGATGCAAAATTTTTACATTAGAATTCCAGACTTTCTTCTCACAAGACAACCACATTAGCTTAACCTATATTTACCTAGAATGATTATTATATCTGACAATAAAATAATCATTAAAGAGGCTAAGTAATTCTGTAGTAAAGGCATTAGGTCAAACCAATATATAATCAAACCTCAGTTCATGAATGCCCTGGATTATGAACAATTTGATTTATGAATAAATTTTCTGAATACAAAGCATCTCAGAGGACATTCTGTGTCTCAAGTTACAAACATGCAAACTATCAATATAAACATTTTCAATGATAATGCCATGTGTCACTTTAGAAACATCTTAAAACATAAGCAAAAACAAATCACATTAGACACCTTTTTAGTGAGAGAAAGGCCCAGGGCCTTACTCTTGAGTTTCGCTAACCTCATCTTCTATCTTACCTCAAACTCACCATGTGAGCTTAACACGATAATGTGATAATTCGGTACTCTGGACTATACGAACACTATCAGTGAGATAAAATGATGGCTGGTGACTTCAATATGTTGTCGCTATGAATTGTTTGATTTTAAAAACCAATCAAATTTAATATTACAAAATACCATGAGCATTGTAGTTTGTAACATATAAATGGAGAAACATTGTGTAATTAAAAAAATTACCAAAGAACAGAAAGACATTAGGAACACATTCATAGAACAAAATAAAAAAATGAGCACTGGAAAACTCGATAAAGATTTTATGAAACAAAATTTTATCGAATTATGGAGAGAGTTAATAGAAAAGTTAAATTCTTGTTTAAGAGCCAACAAATCCATATTGGATTGGAGAAAAGTAAATTTAAAATTTTGTAATTCTTACAATTACATTAAATTAATCTGACACAGTGTAGTTGTGTCTGAGAGATTCCATGCTACCTACCATGCTATGTAAAAATTTTCAAGGTCATGCAAAAATTTTAAAATTTCTGTACCTTCCAGATTGGATTCAATTACAATAAGCATATTTTGCATTGCATTTATGGTTTCAGAGAAAAAATTCAGTGGAATCTCTCAGACACCAACTATACGGGGGGGCATATTCGATTAATCGTAAGAAGGCAGTAAAATAGAACAAGCTGATCAGTTGTCCCCAACAAGGACAGTGCAGTGTTGATGCGGGGAGAAAAATTAAAAAAAAAATATTCGATAAATCGTTAAAAGTGACATTAATCCCGGTACAGTGTAATTGGAGTCTGAGGGACTCAGAGCTATGTAAAAATTTTCAAAAATTCTGTACCTTCCGGATTTGCAGATTGGATTCAATTGCAATAAGCATATTTTGCATTGGGCATTTATGGTTTTAGAGGGGGAAAAATACAATGGAGTCTCTCCGAAATTAACTACATTTACTTTTTTTCTTTATATTTTTTAAATTTGTTTTCACCTTATAGGGTAGTGAAAATATAAAAATATTTTGCTTAAAATTTTATAATATATATAGTCTTATGCAATGAAAAAAAAAAAAACATTTTGATTTGCTCTAATAATTATTCAAAAATACAGCTTTAAGTTAAAACTATATCTCTTTTTTTTATGCCCACTTTTTTAAAAAGTATTTCATTCACATATCGGTGTTATGGATATATTTTGGTAAAATATTCAATATTGATTAGGAAATGAAAGAAATTAGGCTGATTTCTGTTAAATATATAAAGTAATCACAAACTGATTTTTGCTAAAATTCAGCCCCCCTGGAACCATACCGGAAAATATAAAAATATTTTGCTTAAAATTTTATAATATATATAGTCTTATGCAATGAAAAAAAAAAAAACATTTTGATTTGCTCTAATAATTATTCAAAAATACAGCTTTAAGTTAAAACTATATCTCATTTGCATATTATGCATCATATTAGAAAAAAATTAATAAAATATTAAAATTTCATAGGAAACATCATAATTTTTCATTTATTAACAATAAAACATTTTAATTTTTTTATATATCAATAAATGAAAGTCTTTAAAATATTTAAGGGATTTTGACGTATAGATATTTAAATTTAGCTCATTGGTTTGTTTACGTAATAATGAAATTTACTTTTTCACCTGAATTCAGCGACACGTTCACGGATATGACTTTTGGCTCCTCTGTTATCTAGAATACAGTCTATCTACTGTCAGAAAAACAATAAGATTGCAGAGATTGATCAACAGCAAAATATTTATGAAATTTACTTTTTCACCTGAATTCAGCGACACGTTCACGGATATGACTTTTGGCTCCTCCGTTATCTAGAATACAGTCTGAAAAACAATAAGATTGCAGAGATTGATCAACAGCAAAATATTTATGGTGATTTTGAAATATGGATATTTTGTTTACACGATAAAATTAGATCGGATTACATTAAATTGAATAAAAAATCAACAAATAAACATAATTGTGTCAGAATTGTTTTATTTGATAGAAAACAGATATAGGAATGGAATGAAATCAATATTTTTGGAGGGATATTTAAAAAAAATTGTTAAAAATAGATTTATATGAGAGAATATGTTTGGATTGTGTTCTTGTAGATGTTCTCGCAGATACAGGAGCTTAGATTGGAGTAAGAGTGTGTCCTCTTCTCGTAGAGAGTATGTTGTATGCTGTGTTCATTCTCTTCTCAAGCATTCTTCTCCAAAGAGAAATTCTTCTCGAGAAATAAAATTAGATCGGATTACATTAAATTGAATAAAAAATCAACAAATAAACATAATTGTGTCAGAATTGTTTTATTTGATAGAAAACAGATATAGGAATGGAATGAAATCAATATTTTTGGAGGGATATTTAAAAAAAATTGTTAAAAATAGATTTATATGAGAGAATATGTTTGGATTGTGTTCTTGTAGATGTTCTCGCAGATACAGGAGCTTAGATTGGAGTAAGAGAGTGTCCTCTTCTCGTAGAGAGTATGTTGTATGCTGTGTTCGTTCTCTTCTCAAGCATTCTTCTCCAAAGAGAAGTTCTCCTCGAGAGATGATGATGATTTCTGAATCTCCTTTGTATATGAGAGTTAGAGTTTGGATATGACGTATGAATTAGAAGATACTCGGAGAGTAGATGACCGGGTGTATGGATTTGGAGTATATATATAGATTGTGTGGGAGTGTAAGGGATATAGTAGTGTTTGTTCTCTGGTAAATTGTTGTATATTTGATCTTCTATGTAGAGGAGTAAGGAATTCTAGATGTTCTCCCATGTACATTGTGTTGGATGCTTTTGTAGATATTTTGGATTGTGTCCTTGAGTAGTTTCCCTTTCTTCTAAGGATTCTCGTTCTCCTCTCATATGAGAGCATATGTGGAAGAGTGTGTTAGTTTGTAGTAGAATGTATAAGAAATGAGTATAGGAGCAGGAGTGTAAGAGAAAGAGCAGCATAATGGGAAAAAGTGGTTGTAGTGTTAGGAATGTAAGAGGTGGGTTTCAGTTGTAGAGGATTATGGAGTGGATAAGAGTATTTGAAGGATTTTACCTGGAATCTCTAAGAAACCAAGTAAACTGTGCAGAGTAACAAAATGAAATTTTGGCTTCACTTCTAAACTTTTAATTTGATAAGTAAACACAGAAATTGTGTGTGTTACTTTAAACTTGTTTTTAAAATTATTATTAAGGAAATTTTAATAAATATAGTCATTAAATTTACTGTTGGAAAATAATATGTATTGTGTGTGTTACTTTAAACTTGTTTTTAAAATTATTATTAAGGAAATTTTAATAAATAAATATAGTCATTAAATTTACTGTTGGAAAATAATATATACACTAACAGTTTGCTTTTTCCTCGTGTAATATAGAATTTCTGACGTCATTCTACTACTTACTGGTTAATGGTAAGAAAGCAAGCTTTGTTATAATATATAAAATACCCTTTCATTATTTATAAAATTATCCAAATTATAGAATTATTATTTGAGATAATTTAACATTATGCAAGAAGATTATATAAATTTTTTTTTGGCAATTGTTTTGAGGAAAATTGATATTTTTTTGCCATTGTTACCTAAGTACAGATGATAATAGGAGTGGTTAAGTAGATAAGTTGTCATTAAAAATTGCTTAAAGTATTTTTACAGATATAGATGAAGAAGAGAATTCAAAAACATGAAATTAGTCAATATCCTGTAATCCAAATTGAGGAAAAAGTCCTTCAATTGATCAATATCCTGTGTAATAAACAAACAATACACTGGAGGAAAAGCTAAAAATAATTTTATCTAAATTTATTAAAGTGCTTTCATCATCTAATATATTATAAGGTTATCGAGGTTATGATATTGAAAAACCGATAACCTTTCGGAAACTACAAAGCAGTAATTATTTTTTAAAATTAGAAACATGAATGGTTTGATTGTTTTTCTTTTTTATTTGTTCAGAGAAAAGTATTTAATTATGAAAAGGATATTGTTTTAAACATAGAAGTATTTGTTTTATTTATTTAAATTATAAATAGTGATCAATAGTAACAACTTGTGGTTACTTTTTATATATTATTTCTTTCAACACATCTGTTTTAATAATAAAAGTTTTGGAATTAGTGACTGTACAGAGTGTCCCAAAAGTTACTATTTATCTCGAAAACTAATGAGAATACAGG
Organism: Olivierus martensii; assembly: GCA_000484575.1. NCBI lineage: Eukaryota > Metazoa > Arthropoda > Arachnida > Scorpiones > Buthidae > Olivierus > Olivierus martensii. The sequence continues at coordinate 14,752 of AYEL01061064.1, read as the reverse complement.
AAAATCGGGTTAAGACAACAAAATAGTTTTATTTTAAAGTGCTACACAAAAGTAGGAATGTTCAATGAGTAGTCTCTATGTGGCAACTGTTATCATTTCTATAGAGCTCAAAGCGATGCAGTGTTGACCATGGAAGAGCGTGTTTGTAGTAACATGCAAGATCAAAGCATGAAAATTAGAATTTTAAGAATTTTCATAAGGCAGGCCCAACAGACAAGGTTATCCATGAATTATAGATGAAATTTCAATGAACGTTGGATCACTTTGAGCACTGTAGACTTGCCATGTGGAGACTGCTCACTGAACAGCCTACTTTTGTGTGGTACTTACTTTAAAATAGTTATTTTGTTGTCTTAACCCCATTTTCCAGTTTTCCCACTAGTTTTCGAGATGATAACTTTTACCGGACACATCCTGTATATGAAAATATGCTCGAAAACATAAATTACCCCGACTCAATGTTTTGTGATATAAATGTATATGAAGAGAAATGAAACAAGTCAAAATTGGCGAAAGATATTTTTACTATTGTCGTATACATACACACCCACCTGCATACATTAAATGTACAAATCTCACACAACCCAGAATGTACAAATTTATGTACAAACAATTCTGTTTGAGGTGTTTTGTTTAATTAACATACACACACACACATCTTGGGTTAATGTATAATTCACCTAAATGCAATATATCAGATAAATAAGTTACAATGGAAAAAAATGAGGTTCTAATTTAGAATTTACAATCTTATCACAAAATAAATTAATTAGCTCTTAATTCTACGACTTTTCTTATCATTATTATAATAAAAGTTAATAAAATACAAATGGAATGTAATTAAATCTGAAAAGTGCACAAAAACAGACATTTTTTTATGAACAGACTAGTCGTTATCAAGAGTATTATTCCGAAGAAATGAAATCTAACACAAAATATATCTGGTATAGTGACTTCGAGTGAGCAAATTTAAAAACAAAAGTGAGGAATATACAAAACAAATGTCGAACCCTGAATATCACGTTATTAAAACGAATATGTTTATTAAAAATGTCGACAATTTTGGTGTTAAACGAGCAGTATAAAAACTGACGAGACTTACATCATATCACATATAAGCAACATTTTTTTTTTTTAAATTTTTTTTTGTGAATTTTTCTAGGAACTAACAATATTTATAATATTTAAATTAAATAATTCCACAAATAATTTTTTTTTTTTCTAAAAGAAGCGTTTTCGGAAACTATTTACATACATCTTTGGTTACCTTTGTGCTAAAAACAACAGAAACATGCTTGTGTTTTATATTATGTACAGTACAAATAATTTTTAACAGTACATATAAACACAGAAAAAGATCAAATATTGCAATGCAATGATTAAATTTTTTTTTCTTCCTTATTTTTTAATGTTATGAGACAGTTTGATTTTTCAAGAAAGAATATTAAATTTTGATATGATAAATTTATTTCTATAATGTATATATATAAATGCAATTCATTTTTAATACTATTATATAATCTGAAAATTTGATATGATGCGTAATTTTATTAAAACAATACGAAAATGATTTAAAAATTAATTTATATATATGAATGACCTCTTTAAACTGATGCACAGGTACTGCACAGGTACTCCTCACTTAACAATTACCTGTTTAAAGATTGCTCGAACTTATGTCTGAGCTTCCGACTTTTTTTAATGGAAAATTTGGTTTTTGTCCATATGCTTCAATTATAACTTCTATTGCATGTAATTCCCCTGCACTCAGAGTTCCAAAAATCTGACGAAAAAATTATTTGTGCATAATTAAGATATAAATTTTTAAGTTGAAATTTGTTTCCAATATTTTCTAAATATGTACGAAAAAATTACTCCCTTATTGTTCAATTCTTTCTACGACCAAGTCCTGAGAACGGAACTCGGCCGTTAAGTGAGGAATATCTGTATAAATCAGGATTTGAGTATGCCAACCAAATTTAAATTTAATAATTTGTTATGGGAAGACTAAAACTACATTTGACACTTGCTATTTGTTGGAACTATTCCCATAAGAAACCGAAATTTTTAACGACGAATTTGGAATGCTTACAAGATGTGGCATGCAAGGCTTTTATGAAGGTAACTTTATAAATGAAAAAATCTTACAAACAGCATTATCGATTTTAGTTTAAACTAATATAAATCCCTATTAATTTCCTAAGTTTCTACAACATTGGTAAGTATCAAAATTAAATAACTTTATCGAAAATTTGTTCATACAGAGTTTACATAACGACTCTTAAGTACATGAAAGCCGAAACAATTACAATAAAGCAATTTAATTGTGACACAATATAATTGTTTTTAAAATGAAATTGCACATTGGATTGATCATCGTATCTGTCCTTTCTTCATTCATTCCTAATTAATTGAACTAAGGTTTATTTCCATTTTGGGATATCACAACTTTTCTTATTCAAAACATATGTATGCATACATATGTAGATTGTATACATAATATTCTTTCTTAATTGAAAATATTTAAACTAAAACTCTATACATGGCTTCAATTTCAGTTATAAAAAATTTTCGACATTCGGGACGTTTTGTTTTTAGGGTGGGAGTGAGCAAACCATTTTCTACTGTGAATAATTCTGGATAAATATAAATATCCTTAACCTGTAATTAAAAGAGATGAAAGATATAATAAGATAAAATAAAAAATGTAATTAAAATTTCTTTCGTTAATTTAATATAAGAAGTTTTACCTGTTCAAATGAATTAAGACCAGCTTCCTTCCCTAATTTTGTAAGATCTTCCATTATTGTTTTTTTAATAACCTGTTTAATAATAAGAGTACCAAATCATAATTTTTATAATAAATTATAAAATAAATAGCATACATAATAACAATCATTACATAACAATTAAATACAGGTAGCTCTCGACTTATGAATTAATTCATTTCTGGAGTGTGCTTATAAAGTAAGAACTTTTAAACTAGGAATTAATTTCCCCTAGACAGGAATTTTATTCCCAACAATGAAATATGATCATAATAAAATTAAATTAAGATTAAAAAAAATAATACAGTTTATGCTTAAATAATGATTTTATTTATTTAAAGAAACAAAAGCAGGCCTGTAAAATCAAGCAAATTATAATAATAAATTATTTGTCATATACAGTGTAACCTAGTTATCTCGAATCTCTCTATCCCGAAACCCTTGATATGTTGATTATAAAATAAATAGCATACATAATAACAATCATTACATAACAATTAAATACAGGTAGTTCTCGACTTATGAATTGATTCATTTCTGGAGTGTGCTTATAAAGACACATACAAAATGCAATCATTGGGAATTACTTTGCTAAAAATTGTCATAAATGCAATTTCACTAATTTGCCATGATAGGGACGATATGTAGTCTATTTTCGAATTGAAATTCAGTTAATTGATAAAAAGTGAGTATTTTGTGTTCCAAAGGTTCAGTTTTTGAATAAAAAATAAGTTTTATTCTTCAATAGAGGAATATATGAAAGAGAAGACACTTTTTTGGGTATATATTAAGGAATGATTGTTTTGTAGCAGGTTAGATTACAGATTTTATAAAGAGAGCAGAAGATACACAAACTTTGTCAACTTCACTTTTTTCTGCATTTTAATGTTTTGTTAAAAAGAAAATGTTTGTTTCTTTAACAGTGGTAAGGAAGATATAATTATTAAATGAATGTTACATAGGCTACATACTCGCTCTTTTTATTGTTTTACTTATAAGACTATAAAAAAAACAATATATTTTTTCTTTGTTTCCTGTTGTTCATATGTGGAATTAAAGAATGTTCTTTTTATATTGGCTCTAGGTCTCATATAACATGGTGTTTTTTTAGGAACATAACTGTGTTATAGGAGGGATACCTGTATATGAAAAAGTTGTTCTTAAAAGTCATTACTATTTAATAATAATGAATCATCAAATGCTCTTGTAGGATTACATAAGTGTTTAATCATACCAATAATGATATGACCATAAAATATATTTTGAATTAAAAATTTTATATTTTTTATAATTAACAGACCTAAAGTAGCTAGTGCATATCTAGTATAGCTTTTATACCGTGAAATGCAAATTGTATAAATGGGTAATTTTTTAAAGTTGTATAGCATAATGGTAAAATATCACTTCTAACTTGCATTACCCCTTTATTCAAGCCTACTGGATCCAATAATTTTTTTCTATAACATTAACTAATATAGACATAAAACAGTCTCTCTAGTTAAAATTTCTGCATGATTTCATTAACAGTAAGTACTGTTTTACTTTAACTTACCTATAGGTCAAAAACATTTTATTCTTAATTCTTTTTTATGGAGGATAAGTCTTTTAACCAAAACAAAAAACAGTTTTATTAGTATAAATTTTAAAAAATTCTAGAATTATATACACAAATTTTTTATAAAAGCATATAATTTAGATAATATTTTTATTATACTAAATATATAATGCAGTGGTAGAACTGGTGAAATATGTTTGTTTGCTATTAAGTAGTATATTATTTTAAAAAAATAAGCATATTTTAAAAATTACTATGAAATGTTATGCTATATTGGGATATAATAAATACAAGAGTTTTTGCCTTGTGTTTACCTAAAAATTATGACAAAAACATAAGCAGGTCATACGTATATCATTATCATACTGTACTTTTATAAATGTGCATATTAGATACAATAGTCCAATAACTATTCTATTATGATATATCATAATTGTTAGTACAGTTATAACTATCTGATTTGCATAAAAAGTTGGTTATTTTACAATACAGAAGCTAATATTATTCAGCTATTTTATTAACTTATCAAATATTGGTATAAGCTACTGAAGATATAGCCTATTGCTTTAGTCTTATTTTGGCCTGCAAAAATATACATGTCCACATTTGTTTTAAATTTTATATGGGAAAATTAAGTTTCCTAATTTAAAATTTTTTATCATGAACATTACCATTTGTTTTTAAAAGAATAAAATTTTCCTTCACATCAAAAATTTCAATGAAAATACAATTGTATTGAGTATCAAATATGTTTCTAAATCACTAATTATACTGAACATTGTCAAATCTACAAAATATACATGTTTTTATTTAATCAACTATTATACAAAATGTTAAGTTATTTAATATTAAACATTTATAATAAAATATGAGAAATTAGTTTATTAAAAAATATCTCTTAAATATGGATGATCTATTCAAAATTGCTTCACATTTCAGTGGTAAATTGTAATTATAGATATATGCATTACTCAATGATCCAGGATAGAAAATAATTTTAGCTTCAATTATTATTTATAAAATCAATTTAATGATAAAATATTTTTTTTATGAATATCCTGTATTACAAAATGAAAATGAAGTTTTCTTTGAGTGCTAACAGGTGATACCATCATTCCTAAATAAAAAAATGTTTGTTTAGAGGAAAAGGCACACTGCAATGATTGTTGATTGTGTAAAAAACGTGTTAAATATACAGGTAGGCCTCGATTAGTGCGAATAATGGGTTCCACGAATTTCTCACACTGTTCGAAGTATTAACTATATGTAAAATATGGTAATTGGTTCTTGCTTTGTGAGATTCCAGCCATTAACCAACCTCACGATGAATAACCACAATACTAACTGTTTAATATATATTTTTATTTTACATCGTTGTTCATCATCTAAATTAACAAACTTACCAGGGATTGCATCTCATATCATCATCAAACCAAATGCCAAATCGAAAGCGGAAGTTGAGTGCTGCTTTTATGTCGCTCAATCACATCCTTTTTTGCTCTAGCATAATCATTAACCTCTTTTTTTTTTTGTTTCCTGTTTTATCATCAAAAGTGTTCTTCCTTTTATCAATTTTGATATTTTTTAAAAGAGAAAAATCTGTACTATACTTCGTACTGTATGTATACGATAACAAAGCTGAATAATAGTAATATTAAATAGCTAATGGCAAAAAGCCCATCTTTCTGGTGTTTCACCCCTTCAAAGCCAAGTGACTGTTCTTGGACTGCTCCTTGTCCGGTTTTACTAACCGAAAATTAACATTAGTTTGTTAATTGATACCATAAAAGGGGACGGACATTTGTTAGTAAGACTGGTCTATGCTTACAAATCGCATTAATCGAATATTTGTTCGTACTAACTGAAAAATGGTATCATTTTTATAAGTCGCACTAATCGAATATCGCATTATTCGAACGCACTAATCGAGGCCTACCTGTATGTTTCAAGTAATAGCAATATAGAAGATTAAGATGGATCAGTTTAAAATTAATTTTTTAAGATGCCGATCTCTATTATAATTTTTCTAGTCTTTGTTATTACCACTGCAGGTAATAACAAAAACTAGAATCTAAAAGCATTAAAAATTTCTACACAACCAATATTTGTTAGGAATGACAGACTTCTGCTGCACAGATAACAGATATTTCCAATAACTGTAAATTAGGAAATATGATATATAAATATAACAACCAAATTAGGTGCTACTTTGGATAAATCTATTCATCAACCATGAAAAGGTCATGGCCTTGGAATCAAAACAAAACAAAAAAACTATCTTCAGAGAAGGGAAAAAAGATCTTTATTTCATCAATGAATTTTTGATTGCTCTTTGTTGACACAAAATATGCATTTCAGCTAATTAGTTAGTTCTCGTCAATTTTGTCAAACAAATAATCCAAATGACAATCACACACTGAATTAAACTCTTCTCAAATTTAATTTTTTAATATTTAATGTGAACACGTGATATTAGCTGAATACATTGTAGAATTGACAATTTTGAAAGAAACAATATGCATTAAGAAACCATGATTTTTTTAAAAATAATTTTATTATGATAAATAAAAAAACAGTTTTATAACATTAATATATATGTTAAACAATTATAAATTTAAATAGCTTTTAAGGTAAATAAGGCTGTTTTACTTAATAAATATTTACCCTTTTTTTCCCTTTTTTTAATTTATTTTTTGTTTACTTTTTTCCATAAATTATAAACATTTGTTTTTCCCTTTTTTAATTTATTAAATAAAACATCTTAATTTATCCTAAAAACTACTTAAATTATATAAAATCTATATAGACATGATTATGATAATTAATTAAAAAAAACTTTGGTTTTTCAATGCATATTTCTTTCAAAATTGTTAAATTTGCAATATGGCTAATATGTTTTTATAATAAATGTCATTAAATTATTCCCAAATTTTAAATTTTGTATCCATTTATTTAGATCAATGTATGATTGCTTTTGGATTATTTGTTTGACAAAACGATGAAGGCTAGCTAATTAGAAAAATGCATATTTTATGTCAAGAGCAATAAAAAATTCATCAATGAAATAAAGATCTATTTTCCCTACTCTGAAAATTTCTCACATTTTGATTCCAAGGCCATGACCTTCTTTTGTTTGATGAACGGATTTATCTGAAGCAGCATCTAGCCCGGTTATTATAGATCATATTTCTTAGTGATTTAACTCCACCATCTAACCTTGGTTTAATTGTAAAATAAATGTTTGATTACAGTTTATTACTTCTGCTATGTTCTGAAAAAGATGGGATTCCCCAGTGGACTTTTCATATGGAATTTACTGTGTAATGGTAAGTTGATTTCTTGATCACCCTATTATCCAGATTTAATTTTATTAAATACTTTTTGGGTATAAAAATGGCCATATGAGACTATGCTGCTATATTGAAGAATCTGAAGAACCTCATAATGACTTAAATAATAAAGTATAAATAAATCTAGCCATAGCAAGTGTAACTGTAGAAAATAAAGGCATGATCTTGCAAATATGATTGTTACTGCAATTCTTATGGCTAATCTGAATTTACTAAAGATTGAATCAAGTATTTGAGAAATTTTTGTGGCAAATGAAATTAATTGGTTATTATTATCTGGCTTTTTTATTGCTGGATTCAAAGATTTTTTAGATTGCGTCTATCTTTTGCATATTATATAAAAGTTCTGTGAAGTATGCATTTATTTGTCACTCAATATAGAATACTGAATAGTTAAGTTATGATAATATAAAAATATTTGAATTTTAGAAATTAGTGTGAAATATTTCTTTTGTCTAATTACAGTGGACTCGCATTTTTATGAACCTCCAATTTACAAACTATACATTTTTACGAACTATTTAGTTTGTTCCCAAAAAGTCTCTAATGCTAATACCATTTCTATTTACAAATGGGGTTCATATGAGTTTGTAAAATCGAGAGTCCATTGTAAATGAAACTGTGTAAAAATTTTTAAATTTTAACAATGATATGATGAAACTTCTTTTAATTCTATATTAAGTGATCAAAGTATTTAAATGCTTTTGACCAAGATTAAAATTTAGTGAGCTTTAAAGCTACAGGTTTCCTATAAAAAGAGGGAAAATTATATATGAGATTCCAGATTTACAATGATCTGTACTTACAACAGCCAACATCAATGATTTAGCAATATTGGTGGCAATCAATTAGATGGTGGAATTGTTGCCATACTGTTATTGAAATCACCTGATAAAAATATTGCTTGGTGGAAATGCTTCTATTTAATTTTTGGGTCTTATACCACCCAATATTTTAGGTACGCCAACATCAATGATTTAGCAATATTGGTGGCAATCAATTAGATGGTGGAATTGTTGCCATGCTGTTATTGAAATCACCTGATAGAAGCATTTCCACCAAGCAATATTTTTATTTAATTTTTGGGTCTTATACCACCCAATATTTTAGGTATCAAGGCTCAACCCATTTAACCCCATCCTAAATTCATGAAAGCACAGAATTTGGATTCCATGTTTCTGAAAAATTTTTGATGGATTTGGCCTGGGCATCAGTTTATCTACTGTAAAATCCTACTAACTCTACTATAGATGTGGGTAGTTTGTAGTTTATATAATGGTATCCTTTCCAGATCAATGATCAGCCAATGACTGGGAAGTAGTGTTAAAAAACAATTGCTTATATTTGCTAGAAACTTGATTAGATTAGTTTGAATTAAATTACTAATGAATACTTTTGGCAGTGGCCAATTTTAAAGCCCCCCAAAGATTGTCCAACACCTATGATGAAATCAACCAGAAGGTTAAAGTCATGGGCTTCCTGAAAAATAATATGTGAGACCTGGAATTGAACCCAGATCCTTCAAAGTAATAAACGACTGCTTTACCATATACAGGAAAATAACTTAATATAAAAACAAATATGGAATGTTTGTTTTCTTTAGTTTTTATCCATATAAATTTCTGATAGATACAAAATACAGTTTCCTTGTTTTAGAGCAGGGCTGTCCAAAAGGCGGCCCACCAAGCCATTTTGTGTGGCCCATGAGGCTTTCACGATTTGTGATATAAAATTATTTTTTTGTTTTTTTCACTTTTATTTATTACTTTTTTGAAGAGATTAATAAAAAAAATCCTAAAATTAATTATATTAACTCAATTAATTTTTCTTAATTATTAGTAATTATTTAACGATACAAGCAATTAATTAATTTTTCTTAATTATAAGTAATTATTTAATGATCAACAAGCTATCCTGACATCATCACATTTTTATAAGACTCAATCACGTCAATTTTAGTTTTAGCTATTTTAGTTTAAAGTTTTGAACTGTGACTGTATTTTAGTTATTTTTGGGTTTCTAACACACCATTTCAGTGATTGTGTGACTGTTGTTGTGAGTTTCTGTTTTAACTTAGTTTTACTGTTTAATTTAGTTTGTTACATTAAAACTAGCAAAATTCCTGTTCACTACCGTGAACGTAACTGTCAATCTATATACTGTCAGGACCCACACAACTGCACTGGTCGACACCAACTCTCTAACAACAACAACTTCTCCTCTCTGTCTTCCCACACATCCCCCCTTAGGGGTGGCAGTCACACCCTTTTGTTGCATTACAAGTTTTATTTTATTTTTTAATTTAATTTAATTTTACCATGAGTTTGTTGCATTTCTGAAATGAATCAGAAAAATGTAAAATAGAAAATGAAAATCGAGTATATTAGTAGCGGTGGGAAAATGACTTTTTCATAACAAATCACATGGGTAAACTGCTTTTAATGAATGTTTTCCTAATTTGTGTGATATTGGTCGGAAAGTAATATCAACGTTTGTTAGTAGGTCTACTTATTTGTGTGAAGGTGCATTTTCTAACATGAAGATATTAGAAGAATTGATTTGGAACCTGCGCCTTGGATTCTTCTCTTTTACATATTCTGCGGATAGTTACAACAGGAATAGATGTAAATATCCCAGCCCTTGTAATGCTGCTGCCTGCCCTCATTTATCACATTAAATAGGTACATACATACGTTTTTATATTTTTTAGCTGTTTATATTTTATAACTTTTTTTAGCATGTTTATTGGATGCAAATCTGGTAAATATAATTTTGTAATAAGGTTTGTTAATCTGGAAATAAAATTGGTTTCCAAAAAGCGTTATTTTTATGCATTCTGTTTGTTGAGACAATAGCATATCAAGTACCAAAGCCCTTCCCCCTTTTTTGTAACTGTAGTCTTCCATATCTCTAGTAAACATGGCTATGGCCCTCGGGTTCATTATAATTAGACAGCACTGTTTTAGAGAATAAACATTATTTATTTAACATTACAGTATGCTTCCATTTTTAAAAAAATATTGAAATTCTAAGTTTTGGTGGTTGAATGTAACCTTCATTTATAACATTGTATCTATGGAAAATTGTGATTCAAGTTATAATGAATTCTAACTATTACTGAAATTTTTGAATGCAGCCCTGTCATAAGTTGGAGATTTCCTGTATCAAATATATATAGACAATGCCAGATATAAACTTTTATTTTATAAATTATACTGATATAGATTAGTTACTTTTTCATTTAAATCTAAAAGATAATTATAAATATTTATTTCTTTGATTGTGATATATATTGTTTAACATAAGGATTTGACTAACCTGGGGAGTGCCAACCATGGCTTCCTCCGATTTTGCTGATTTTTACATATTTTGTAGCACAACTCTCCCACAAAGCCATGGTAAAGTAATATGACGCACCTTTCAAGCATTCCCAAAAAAAAAAGGGTTTAAAGTTTCTATATTCTTTATATACTGAGTCATATCGCCCCATCATCAAGTGCTATCATAATGCGATGTGTTCGGCATTTGATTGCTATCACTAACAATAGAAAGGATGTGGGTTCAAACCTCTACTGGTCATAGTTTCTATATTCTTTATATACTGAGTCATATCGCCCCATCATCAAGTGCTATCATAATGCAATGTGTTCGGCATTTGATTGCTATCACTAACGATAGAAAGGATGGGGTTCAAACCTCTACTGGTCATTTTTTTAATTGAAAATGAAGTGGATTATTGTATAATATATTTTATTAATGAGAATTTATTTTTTTGTAATTATTTGCCATACTCTTTAAACATTTCCATCACAATTACATTCCTTTATACGTGTATTTAATATTTGTGATGGAAATGTTTTAAGAGTATGGCAAATAAAATAATTGATATATATGATATACTGTATATTATATAAATTAATTTCCCCAAAAAATAAATTCTTATTAATAAAATACATTATACAATAATCCACTTCATTTTCAATAAAAAAAAGAAAAAAATGACCTATCATTGGTGATAGCAATCAAACACCGAACACATCAAATAAAATACATTATACAATAATCCACTTCATTTTCAATAAAAAAAAGAAAAAAATGACCTTCTATCATTGGTGATAGCAATCAAACACCAAACACATCGCACTATGTCAGCACTCGATGGTGGGGTGATATGACTCAGTATATAAAGAATATAGAAACTTTAAACCCTTTTTTTTCGGGAATGCTTGAGAGATGTATTGTATTACTTTACCATGGCTCTGTGGGAGAGTTGTACTACAAAATATGTAAAAGTTGGCAAAATCGGAGAGGGCCATGGTTGGCACTCCCCTGGTAAGATATGCTCTTGTTTTTAAGTTTGAGTGTTGCAGGGCAGAATAATTTTTGTTCTACAATATTAAGTGGCTTAGCATTCATTATAAAAGGGTTTACTGTTCATTTCAAAAATATTTATGTCTATGTAAAGATCTATCATGCAATATTAATATTGCATAAATCTATTTCAGAAAACTATGAAAATTTTACTAAATTAGCTATTTTTATGTTTCTCAAAACATGATTTTCGGCTGTTTGGTGAAGATTTTTCTTTCAATTTCTATTATTGAAATTAGCCAAAAATATGTATCAGCGATGAAAACGATATTCTGGGTAAAATTACTTTACTTTTCTATATATCCTCTCTGAAGTCAGACATATGCATTTTCAAATATAAAATTGTTTAATGTCAAAACATTTTACTTTTTCAAGAGGAATGGATAAAAGTAAGTTGTAATGGGGGATCCTATATTTTTAAAATATAAATTACAATATATTTGCACCAGTTACCACAAATTTAAAAGCTAATGTATATAGGGCTGCCATCTTTCCACTTTGTCAGAAAACAATTTAGAATTTACAATCTCTAGTGTCTGGTCTTCTATTATAGTAAATAATTGTCATTGAAAACATTATTAATAAAAATTATTTTAAAATCTAACTTTGGATTCTTTTTATCAGAAAAGAATCATGCAAGCAAATTAACAAAACATATAAAAAGGGTAGTATGAACATTAGAATCATTAGTCGATTTGTCTATTCATCCATAAATTTCTGAAAATTGGCAATCCTGACTATAAACAAAATTGTGCATGTGATGTAAATGTTTTGATGTATATACAGATCATGTCTTATACCTCTAATGCTAACTTATGTGACTTGTTAATCTCCAAAATATAAGATTAGAGAAAATTTTCTCTGATGGGTATTGTAGAGACTGATGAGCAAAAATATTTGGACATATAATTGGTAAAAGCAAATTATAACACAACATGTACGGAATTTTTTTGATATATTCAGCACTCAAAACACAAAAAAACTTGTTGAAATGTTAAATTCACATTTAGAATTAGCCTAATAAAAAATAGTTATGTATGTACATTTTTGTTATAATTTTATATTGATTTGCATTTATTAATTTTTAAAATTAAACCCATTCTAAATATAGATGTTTTTTGATAAATTATATAAAGAAAAGGAAAAACTTAGAAATAATAAATAGCCATTGTTTCTTAAATAAAAATTGTATACAAGTAGTTTCTGATTAATGAGTTCCTTGGTTTGAGTGTTTTTTCTCAAGTACAAATAATCAAAAATATGAACATCAGTTATAAAAAATAAATGCTAAACTTTTGTAAAAAGGCATTTCAAAATACATACACAGTCATACAATACGACTAGGTTTGGAGCAAAACTGACTTTGCTACAAAATTTGAAAAACCAAAATGGAGACCAAGAAGAGACGGTATTGTGCTCTAGTTTCATTGGCATATCAAATCCATTCCTGGATTATGGCTAAGAAAGCAGTTCATCTGTATTAAAGCTCATATATTTATCTGTCAATAATAATGAAGAATAAAATTTATTTAATATTGATATAATATAAATGATTTTTCTATTATATTGATAATTGGCTTGATTTTAAAGTCTACATTTTCATTTCTTTAGCTAGATAAATCATTTTATTGACCTTACGATTAAATAATCAATAATTTAAGTTTATTGTGATCAAACTGCACTGCTGAAAATGGAACCCCTTAAGCTATGTTTAGATGGTGCTACTTTTCATGCAACAAGATGCATGCCTCAAAATCTGTTGCAATACTAGGTGCAAGAAGGTACAGCTCCGGCCAAAATGTTTGTCACCTCACTGAATACGTTCGGCTTCGGTAACGTAGGCACTAATGTGCTGGCGGAGGGATCGTCCATTATGTAGAGTAGATCATCCTGTGGAGTAGATCGTCCATTATGTATTCGCTAGCAACAAGGGGCAGGGTTCTGATAGCGGCGAGAGAACTGTGATGTGTTTAAAATGAATATTAAAGTTTTCATAGAAAACGAATGGCGGACTAATATTATGGCTTTCGTAATAGATAATAAAAAACTATGTGCGATAGATGGAAGTGATAATTTTTCCTGAAATACTAATCGAGACACAGGGATGAGAATGACGTCGTCAAACGTCATCCTCATCTCTGCATCTCGATACTGAAGACAATGTGCCATCACATCATCAGTTATAAAAAATAAATGCTAAACTTTTGTAAAAAGGCATTTCAAAATACATACAGTCATACAATACAATATGACTAGGTTTGGAGCAAAACTGACTTTGCTACAAAATTTGAAAAACCAAAATGGAGACCAAGAAGAGACGGTATTGTGCTCTAGTTTCATTGGCATATCATAAATCCATTCCTGGATTATGGCTAAGAAAGCAGTTTATCTGTATTAAAGCTCATATATTTATCTGTCAATAATAATGAAGAATAAAATTTATTTAATATTGATATAATATAAATGATTTTTCTATTATATTGATAATTGGCTTGATTTTAAAGTCTAGATAAATCATTTTATTGACCTTACGATTAAATAATCAATAATTTAAGTTTATTGTGATCAAATTGCACTGCTGAAAATGGAACCCCTTAAGCTATGTTTAGATGGTGCTACTTTTCATGCAACAAGATGCATGCCTCAAAATCTGTTGCAATACTAGGTGCAAGAAGGTACAGCTCCGGCCAAAATGTTTGTCACCTCAC
>AYEL01061063.1:0-40346 GCA_000484575.1 Olivierus martensii | reverse complement strand
ATTCAATGTTGTTCTCCATTTCTCGCTGAGACGCCTCTGACAGTCATCCTTACTCGCGCACCTAACCTGAACCGCTCGTAGGTTGCAAGACCTGTTGTTTTCCGCATTTCCATTTCCTTCCGCCCGGAATTCCACATAGCAAACCGTTGTAATTAAAAACACAAATATCATGTTTTGTAATGGTCAATACGGATAAAATTTCGACATAATAAAATGTTTAAAATGATTATTGATTGAATGATATAAATATTATTGATTAATAATAATCAGATTTTTTAATCTTTGAAATCCTCCAACGTATTGAACGCTAGACAACAATATTGGAGACTCCCTTATTCGAAAGGAAAAATTATGAATGTTTGTCAAACTGACACTTAAGTAGCAGGGACATAATTGTGTGTGTGTTTGAATTTCGCGAGAAATGATCATCTTTCCAATTATTACAGTTATAAATTATCATATTTCTTTTTTATACAAAATAACTAAAACATTTGTAATGATATACTTGTATTTAAACTGTTTTCAAATATTACTTTCTTAATAATTACGTTTGGTTTCAAACCATCTGTTACCTTATTATAAAAAAGTAATGCTGCGAGTGATAATACTTTAGAGCGATCAGTCTTGCCAATTTACCTCCCATGCTTTGCGTAACCCACCTCCCCTACATTGAATGCGTGTGGGACATGTCTAACGCACTCAATGTAGGCAGCACGGTATGTGGATTGGAAACTGTAGCCGATCATGATTTCCGGTTTCTAGCGCCTAGTTGAAAGTGACAAACATTTTGGCCGGAGCTGTACATGTACTCCCCGTCCTAGTTAGGTTACACATGCAAGTAGTTGGCAACATCTTGTTGTTTTGATTATTTTTAAACTTTTTTCACAAATTTTTCTTTGTTTTATGGATTGGGCTGTGGAGAAAACACTTTAATTTATTGAAGACTAACTTATCAAGTTATTTTATGCCAATCTTCCCATAAATTATACAAAAACTGGGAAGCACAACTTGATGCTATACAAGAGTTGAGTGATAAATATCAAATGGATACAAAATCCGTTTTAAGTAAAATTAAAATATTGAGGTCTGGAAATATCTATTCTGACTTGGTTCAAAATACTGATGTTATTACTGCATCAATTGAAATATCTGTAAGTCCAGTACTTCTTTTTCTTCTTTTCCTTCTGTCATTTGAAACAATAACAGCAAGTGCTGCTAAAGCAGCAACAAATAACTCTCTTTGTGCCTTTCTTCTCTTTGTCTCTTTCTGCAATATGTCCTCTACATGTGAACACAGAGGGGCAAGCTACATAACTCAAGTGGCTGTTGCGCACTGAGGCATACAACATTGCATGCAGAGAGGAGGCACATTAACATTGTCTATGGGAAATTGATCTTGTTTTAAAAGTTCTTACTTTATGAGCTCATTTCAAGAATGAATTTACTCAAAGTTGATCATTACATATTCCATAATTAGTTTATTTTGGAAATTATGAGAAATTAATCAAACTATTGCTCTGAGACAGATGTTTTATAGTAGAATAAATTTCTCAAACTGTTCAGTTTTCTGTTGTTAAATTTTTAAAATTCTGCACAATATTTTTAAAAACATTTGCAAATTGTTTCACATTCATTATTGGATACATTTATAGCCTATTTTACAAATTCATTTGCACTTCTTGTAAATACATTTCCTTTCAGCATATTTTAGCAACATCTCACATTCATATTCACTAATCTGTTATCTAATCTATAATCTCCAGATATTGTATTGTGAAAAGGTGACAATTCTAGTGCCATATATACAGAGTATCCCATTTTAAGTAATCCAGCTAAATATCTAAAAAACACTAAAGAAAAATGTTTCAGAAAGAAGCACCACCGAAGAAGACATGCAGCAACATATAAGGATTGCCTGTGCCAATATCCCACAAAATGTTCTTTTGGAATGCATAAACCACTTTCAGCGTCGATTGCAATTGTGTATTGATGTAAATACTTTTGGACATATGTAATAATTTTGTTTGTTATTTAAAGTACAAATTATTTTCTTGTAAAATTAAATCAAACATATTAACATTTTTCTTTAGCACTTTTTGTTTTTGAGATAGTTAGCTGCATTACTTAAAATGGGACACCATAGATATTTCACTTAATTATCTGCTACAAAATAGGAAAAGTCAAAATGGTTAACGAAAAAGTGGAAGTAGCATATCCTCTGCTTGCTATTGGAACATTATGTTAAATATTTCATTTCTGGATTGTGTCTAAGATAGTAAATTCATCTGTATAAAAGCTGATTTACTGATTTGTCAATGATGAAGATAAAAAATTTTTATAACATTTACATGACAAATGATTTATGTTAAATATTTCATTTCTGGATTGTGTCTAAGATAGTAAATTCATCTGTATAAAAACTGATTTACTGATCTGTCAATGATGAAGATAAAAAATTTTTTAACATTTACATGACAAATAATATTATCATCAGCAGCGGCTCACCCATAAGGGCTGCAGTGCTGCAGCCCTCCCACCAAAATGAAGACATTTTAAAATTATTATAGCTATTACATTACTATACAATTATTTTACAAAAACATATTTTTCCCGTCGTAGTATATTTATTTTTGAATTGTAGGTACTAGGTACCTCGATAGGCGCTCTGTATGTGTGTATTGTATGAGTCAGTGCGATTGCGTACTCATCAGGGCTGCAGTCAGTGCAGACCGCTGCTGATTATTATTATTATTATTATTATATATAATTGGCTTGACTATTTGTGTTTTAAATTTTATCCAGTGTTTGGCTCATGAAGTCCTTGTGCCATTAAATCACATCAACTAACTATAACTGGGTTGATTTTAAAATTGCTAACTTTTCTTTAGGCAAATAAATCATTGAGGTTAATCATAAACTTCAGTTTTGTTGACCTTTACTTATTATTATTATGGTCAAAATTTTATTGTTGAGACAAAACTCCTGTTTTAATATGCTTATGGGAAAAAATATTTGTTTTACAAGTTCTTAATTTATGAGTGTGCTCCAGGAATGAATTAACTTGTAGTAAAGTTAGGAACTACTTGTATATTCTACTGTTGCAAATACTAAAAGATAATATGATTAATCAGAATGCTTTCATAGGATTTATGATATTGTTATCAAATATGAAAATTAAATCAGGATATTTTTAATAGATTTTCCAATATAGGCAACTATGAATTGCATTAAATGTCAATTTTTTGAATTATTATAATCTACTTTCTCAACAATGCCACCAAAAGTTAATAGAGTTACTGAGTGAAAAAAATGGATTTTTATTCAAATAAATATCTATAACTATTAGTATTTAGATCAATCGTATTCCTATCACAAGGATTCCCAAAGTGGTCAATATCAACTCTCAGGTCAATAATATAATCTACAGAATCAATTAAATGTTTTTACTCATATATTTCAGACCATTTCAAAAACAGAAAAATAGTGCTGGTTTTACTACTAAAATATAAAATATTTATAGTTCACATAACAGAAATTTGGTCATTTTTGAAAAAACTCAAATTATTATTTTTAAATATTACATAAAATTAAATATTAATTGATATATACAGTATATGACTATTTGTACTTATGACAGTGATGTAATCAATAAATTCTGATTGGTCAATGCAATTCCATAGGTTTGAATCTCTGACCTAATGGTGTGATATACAGAAAATGTTCTTTTATTTGTTTTGTATTTGTTATATTTATTAAGATAATGTATACCGTCTTAGTAAAAATTAGTAATGATGTGATATAAATCTATATTAAGATATGCAAATTTATTTTTAATATGATTTATTTTACAAAGGAATTCAGAAAATGACTAAAGAAATTTAAAAATTCAAAAAGTAGTTAATTCAAAAAAATGGAGAAAACAAAAAAAATGCTCTTCACTGTGATTAAATTCAGATATTGACCCTAGAATAGTGTATATTATTATTTTTAATATTTTTATTAAATGGGTTGGAACTGATCAAGTCTCATTAAAGGGTTGTGAGTTCAAAAAGTTTGGGGATCCTTGCTCTAAATCAGGGATTCTTAACCAGGGGTATCCATACGAACCAAATGCTGGGGCTCAATTTCTAAAGTACAGTAAATTCAAGCTGTTGATATATTTGGCAACTAATATAAGGAATGGTGATTATTTCGACAGTCAAGTGAAGGGGGTATGGGACCATTGGACAATCCACTGGGGTCTGGAGTCATCAAAAGGTTAAGAACCCCTGCTCTAAATTAAACAAATATATAGTTATTTTTTTAATAAACTTGAATTTTATTTGTAATTATTACAGTATTCTGTTTTATATTTATTAAAACTTCATCATCACAATTACATAAATAAATATATATTATTTTACCTTGAAAGATGTCATCAGATATAAAAAAAGTTTCCCATCAGATTGCTTTTGATAGCTCAAAATGTTGATATGTTGATATAGTTATTTTCAATAAACTTGAATTTTATTTGCAACTACAGTATTCTGTCTTTATATTTATTAAAACTTCATCATCACATTACATGAATAAATATATTTTATTTTGAAAGGCATCATCAGATATAAAAAAAGTTTCCCATCATATTGCATCATATATCTCAAAATGTTGTACTATGTTATATTTCTTTTTTTATAATCCAATGTGAAAATAATTCTGTAAAGCATAATAAATTTTTTATCTCAGTATTTTTCTAAAAAACTGACGAATTTCAAATTTTACAAGATTGATATTCATTTACAATACAATAGGCTCCCTATTTATGCAGTATTATAACAGTTTTTAGTAGGCAACAATGATTAAATTCGATACATGTGAATTACATTGATAAATAGAATGGCTAGATAAGAATAACAACACATATATGAAGATTTAAGACCAAAAAAAAATACTTTATTGAATAATTAATTTATTTTCCTTAAATTTATTTTCATTTTATAAATATCCAGAACAAAAAAAATGCTTGTGCATCAACCTTTCTTTGAAACTGTATAAATTGAGGACCTACTGTATTTGGAGAAATGCAAATAGTTTTAATGGCCAGGGCTCACTTTCCTAGTGCCAATCCATGACACTACAGTAATGAATGGTTTCAAATTTTCTGTTTTCTATTCATTAATATATAAAATGATTATTTTATTCTATAAATCTGGCCTAATAATCATTTCATAAAGGCCATAAGATGTTAAGTATTTTGAAGAAACTGTTGCTTCAAATCTAACAGGAAAAATTGGTTATTATTTCTGTTGCAGGAGAATCAGGACCAAATGCTTCATGATAGCAGAATACTTGTGAAATTGCATGGTATAGTGAAAGCCCCATATCAGTGATTTCAATATCCATGGTTTCACTTAACTGCAGTTGACTGTGGTCCAAAAAAAATAAATAATAAATTCAGAAATACAACAAACACTTATAATTTAAGTTCATTTCATTACATCACATAGGCATTGTATCATCATCACAAGAAGAAGGATAAATACAGCATAATATTTTAGACGGGGCAACAACATTCACATAACTTTTATTATATAATAAAATAAAATTATTATTTAGTTATTTTTGTTAATGTCTCAATGTGCCAAATTTATAAATTAAACTTTATCATAGATATGTATGTAAGGCATGTACAATATATAATATTTGCTGATTTCAGGTATTTATGGAGAGGTTTGGAATTTATCCCCATAGATAAGAAGACCTATTGTATTTAAATAATTCGCGCTAATCGAGGCCTACCTGTATAGGAATGGAATAAAATCAATATTTTTGGAGGAATAAAAAAAACTGATTTTAATGATGCAAGCAATTACCTACTACACTGCAACAACGTTTCATTTTAACTACAGTGTGTAGGGTTTATCCTTTCATCAAAAATAATATCTGAATATACGTGATTTTTCATCTCAATTATTTAAATAAAAATTAAGTATAGTATTTAAATTAATACAGAGCTTAAATCAAGTATATAATCAAAAATAATTGATACATCATATTCTATTTTTTTATCCCCTTACATCTTTTTATAATTTGATAACTTATATAATTATAACAATAATTATATAAGTTATCAAATTACAAAAAGATAATTATCTTTTTTATAATTTAATTTAATATAAAAATATGTGTTATTATTTTACCTTAGCACCAAATTTAATAACTATGAGAAAAAAATTTACTTTGCACAAAGTAGATATAGCTTTACTTATTTGCAAATTTTCATTCTCATAACAAAAATTTTTAATATTTAAAAGAATAAAAATGACTAAAATGGGTCATGTGTAGATATCTTGGCTATTCTATACCACATGTTGCCAACATGTTAAGAGAATAGCCATGAAATGCATGTTGAGTCAACAGTTTACAGTTACAGTTTTCTGTTTGTGTAACGTGTTTGTACCGCGTGATACCCTCAATACGTCTCATTTGGCAATTCGAAAAATTCAAGAGTAGGGCCTCCAGTGGGTCTAAACCAGAGTCGAGTAGTGCCAAGAGACAGAAAAAAGAAAAAGAATCCCTTTCAACATTAATATCATGGCGGCAACCCAACGGTAGGTAAGATTCTAGTTGAACCATAGCACGCTGCTGAGTGGAGTGGTGAATCTTTAATACAACGGAATTGTCGATTCGTATTTTATACATCGGTCGGTGGGCGGCGAATCTTCAATTCCAATCAGCAGCGTGCTATGGTTCAACTAGAATCCTACCCGACGGTAGACGAGGCACGGTATTTTAATTTAGCCTGTTTTTTTGTTTCATATGATAAATAAATCATATAACTTATACAAATAGCAAGAATTTTTCAAAATCTAAAAAACATTATAAATAAATCAATAAATTACTTCTACGGAATTTTAATCTTATTAACATTTAAAATTTCTTGGAAAACAAAACAATTAAACTTTGGGTAAGATTCTAGTTGAGCCATAGCACGCAGATATATTGATATAATAAGCGATCGTCGATTCATTATATTCTTAGTTTTTGATTATATCATAGATTCTAATAAAAACGTCTTGATAGCTCAGATAGTTTTGGAGTGAATCTTTAATACAATGGAAATTGTCGATTCATATTTTATACATCAGTCGATGGGTGGTGAAGATCCGCGTGCTATGACTCAACTAGAATTCTACCAAACTTTGTTACTTCGTTCATTTCCACATAAAAAGCACATCTTCTTTTCTTCAATATAGTGCCATTTTCTATTCATTTTTCTTACTCTTGATGTCCATCTTGAGTTTGTGAGGAAATTAAATATGTTTTGAAATAATTAATTAAAGAATATAGCCAGAAAACCACTCTGCAGGTAACTAACATGAGGCAACCACGAACATGAAAAGAAAATGGCGTAGCATGACGTCATAAAAACAGGACAAATTTAAAACTTCAATAGAATACAATATTAACGAACAATCATTTTCACCGTTAATGATGAGTATTAATATACATTAAAAAGAAATTATCGTTTTGTTCTGGGTAGGATGGTGCTTATATCTTTGATGACGATTTTGCCTCGATCACGTGGTATAGTTTCCCATCTGTTTGTAACTAATCTGTGACAACCAGATTGTCTATGAAGAGATGTACTGATGATGCGAACCAAGTTCATAATGGTATATCAAGACCATTTAACGAAGGTTGTTCAATTACGAACGTTAAAAATTAAGACAGCTGAAGAAGTAGCGTACTTCTTCAAATATTTTTAACATTTGGTGCCCTAGCTATATTGCATTCAGATAATGGTAGGGAATTCAGTAATCAAGTCATATCCGAACTGTGCGCTATGTGGAAAGATGTTAAGATAGTTCATGGAAAGTCTCGCCATAGTTAAACCAAGGCTCGGTTGAAAGGGTCAATCATGTTATACAGAATATGTTAACTGCATGGATGAACGATAACGGTATAAATAAATGGTCAGATGGTTTGCCCTTTGTTCAGTTTACCAAGAAGACAACATACCATGAAGGAATATGCCAAAGTCCTTATGAAGCCCTGTTTGGTGTTAAACCAAACAGACATAGCATCGTCATCTTTGCCTGGCGAGCAAATCGCAAATATTGAAACTGAAGAACAGCTCGAAGAAATTGTTAATACTTTTGAAGAAAATTTGAGCAGTGACCATACCAAAAACCATATTCGAAAGGAAAATATTGAAGAGGAGCTGCAACCTATCAGGTCTTCATATCAAGATCTGACTGAACAACACGAGTTTATTTATAAAAAAGAGCGATCGCGAAAGAGAATCTTCTACTGCAAGCAACAAAAATGTTCATAAAGAAACAAAAAAATTTAAAATTTTCAACATAAAGAAAATTTCCTCCTGCTCATTGTATAATGTTAATCACATAATTTATGTGTAAGTTTATTATTGGTATTATTTTCTTTTCTGATTTAGAATGTACTGTTCGTTTTAGGTTCAACAGTTTATTTACATGTGCTGTTACTTAAGTTTTCTCCTATTTTGACAT
Organism: Olivierus martensii; assembly: GCA_000484575.1. Lineage (NCBI taxonomy): Eukaryota > Metazoa > Arthropoda > Arachnida > Scorpiones > Buthidae > Olivierus > Olivierus martensii. Next base: position 31,836 of record AYEL01061063.1, on the reverse strand, counting down.
ATATCATATATTAAAAAGTTGTATTTTTGTCTTAACGTAATAAAAATATTTTTATTCAACATTCACCATAAGTGCATGCTGAATGTCGACATTTGCCGGTGTGAGAAATAATGAAATTTAGCAAATATTTCGTACATACACCAAGCGAATGTGTGAATGCTGACATTCACCGGAGAATATCGACATTTGCCAGATATCGGTCTTTCACAGTAACATATATATATTTGCTACAATTTAAAAGCAACTATTAGAAGCAACTAGGCATAATAAATGCAAATAATTTATTTATTTGTAGCATTTTTAAATTAGGTACAAAATTATTAAAGCATAAAATACAATATTAGAGATTATCCATAAACTACGCTATGCTATTTCGCTTTTTAACTCTTTCCCTTCTTCATTTTTCGTCATACCAAGCTTGAACTCCGTGACTGTGATGTCTCAAATTTGAAAACTCTTCCCTTTCCATTTAAAAACTTTTTTCCGATTTTACGTAAAAATAAAAATATATTCTGAAAGTTTTTTGTTGAAATTTTAATTGTTCCTGAAATCTTTCTTCGACAAGCAAAAGACAAAGAACATAAAAGGTAAAATAATTTATCATGTTTTCAGTAACTTGCTTAAAAACATAATAATAGTATATTTATTTTCTTATACAAAATTATCTGAATATATTTTAAAATAAATTTTCTTAATAAACGACATATATATTTAAATCATATTTTACTATAATATAGTACAAAATAGGAATTACTTTATACTGGACTCTGTCACATATATTCTTTAACTTCTAAATAAATCTTTAAATAACTGGATACAAGCCTAAATGTCTTAGAACTAGATATATTATATGTCGTACATTTTATAAAAATGTATTTTTAATCATAGAAATATAAAACTCTAACCACTTTTACGTAACGTTTTGTAACGTTTACAATTAACGTTTACAATTTGCATGATTTCCTTCCTCCTCTAAGTCGTTTAACGATACAAACCTATTACATTTACATCCTCCCGCCCTTAACAGCGCGAAGTAGTTTATGGATGCTCCTTTAAATAATATATAAAAATTTTAAGAAAATGCTGTGTAAATTATTTACCATATAAAATTTTATATCATAAATTAATAATGCTAATATATTGTAAATATGATCTATAAGTATTTTTTAGATAAGTATACTGGCAGGTCGCAGACTATAGTAGCACTTAAAAATTTTACTTAAATCCGTAAAATTTAATTACGCTTTGAAACGAAAGATTAAACTATAAAATAATTTTAAGATTAATTCGCAATGAGTATTCATGAAAACACATTATTTTACTTTTTGAGAGGATATTATAAAATTAATAAATGATCGCAATGAATTATGAATAATAAAAATTTACAAAATTTTGATTTTATTTAAAAGCATAGAATATACAGAAAGATCTATTTTAAATGTTCAATTGATCATAATTTTGTTTCAAAACCAGAGTGGAAGCATATATCTTGCATTTTTAAACACTATATTCTGAAAGATTTTTCCTTTTTTTTTTGAATCTGTGTGCTATTTCCACCACTTTTGAAGGTGACCAAGTGCCTTCCGATCTTGTTGAAGAAAGATTTCGCGAAAATCTTTCTTCAACAAGCACAAAAATAATAATAATAATTTCTCGTTTTCAGTAATTTGCTTAAAAATACAATACTGTAATAGAAATAGAGTATTTATTTTCTTATACAAAATTGTCTGAATATTTTATTATATATTCTAAAATAAATTTTCCTAATAAACAACATATATATTTAAATTAACATAATATACTTGTTAACAGAAAAACAGATTTATATATAATAAAACTATATAATTTATAGATGTTTCATTAAAGTTGCAATTTCGTTATTTTACATGTTAATGAAACAAATTCGGCAAAAGCTGTTTGACATTTATAACTAAGAATAATTGTCAAAATTTAAAATAATCCCATTACGTTAATGGAAAATACAGTATTTGTTATCCAAAATATCTGTCCAGCAGAAACAAAAAAATGTGCAATAAAATAAGGCAGTGATTAGTTTTAAGTTTTTAATCACATCACGTGATTATGTTGTTTTCGTTCATATTTCTTTTGGCCCAAACTCCAACTATGAACATTTCTATATCACATTCGTCATGTCCTCTAAGAATTCGAAAATATCCATCTTCTCCCCAGTGCCGACCCCAAGAATTGGCACACAACTGTTTAAGGAAAATTGAAAAAATAAGAAATAATAATTAAAAATTCAAATAAGACAATATCAAAAATCTTTAAATTTACCCAATATTTTACTGGTGTGTCTCCATTTCTGTCTACGCCCCATCTGATATATTAAATGTCATTAAAACTAATAACAACATAACACTAATATTATATGCTAAAATTTTAATCATACCCAATTATACGAACGGAATGCCATCCATGTTGTTGATAATCTTCCGATAATTGTTCGGATATCCTGGTATGTCTGTATACACCAGTACTGTATAAAAAGAAGTCGTCTCGCACTTTAAAAGTTGCTGTAATGAAAAATTAAATTCTCTATAGCAATTTGAATTGATTAGAAAATCTAGTTAGAAAAGGAAAACACGGTATAACACGTATTTCGAAATAATAGTGAAATATCACCGGAGAGTACAGCTCAAACTGCTGGTTCCATCAAGATGGAACCAGTCTTAAAAAATACCTAAAAAATTAAATCTAATGAGATCCATCATCAGATTTTAAATATCTTCAAATGGTTCTTGAAATATTTGTATATTTATCCAATCAATAAAATTTTTATAGGCCTACAAATTTTTGCTACACTTACCAGTTCTGTACCTCAAAAATTATATAATGTCGATAGAAATATGTTCCTAACACAATTTTACGACGCTGTGTCCGATTTTGGTAGTTTGGATGTTTTCTTTGCAACGACTGTTGAGCTAGGCAAAATGTTATTTGACTTTTGTCGCTTATAACTCAGGAACCACATAGCGTGGAAACTTCGGACATGGCGCATTAGATTCGTCTTTAAATTCTTTTCTAATTATTATTGAAATTCTCTGGTTGAATGGTTGCTAAGGTACATCCATTTATTTGGTTAAAAATCACAAAATTCTCAATATGGTGTATTAAGCCAAACTTTGCTCAATGGATATTGCACTGATGAAGCTGAAACTTTTAAGTTTCCCGAGGATATTTTTAGAATGGAAATTTTTACTTTTGCGATATTTACTTTTGTTATTAAAATATGTAAATTTTTATGGCAATGAGGAAAAAAATTTCAAGAACAAAAAATTTGACTTACCGATAGATATATCATGAGATTCAGAATAAAAAAAACTCCTAGAATGTGCGCATATTTTTGCCTAAAACCTTACGGTAGCAATGTAATTTGTTTAAAAAGTGGTTTTTACAAGTCATGTGACTTCTATAGAAACAAAACTAATGGCCCGATTAAGTTCTGGTTTTTTCGTAAGATTCGGCATCAAAAGCTGTTTTTTAGCTGATAAATTTTCGTACGTGTACTTTTAAATAGTTATCGGGTTACATTTGTTGTAATGAATCGATTTTTATTATGTGATGGTTTTCCATTAAAATTTATGTCTGAATACTTTGCTTTATAAACCGTTTTTTCTTTAGGAAACTAATGCTTTGCACAAATTTCAACCAAAAAATAAATTTTACAAACAATATACTCTTAAGACATTTTTGAAATTTTAAAAGTTTGATTTGCACTTTATGCAAATCAAAAAGGGATTAAGAGTAGCTTATTAAAAAATGCTCTTAAACAAAAATGAAGAATTTTTTTAATATGCTATTCATAAAAGAGATCAAATTTAAAATTATGATGCTACTTTAGAAATTTTTAATAATAACGAAGAAACAATTATTATAAATTTACCTATAAAAGTTTAAAATTTTATATAAGTTGAAAGTTTAAAATTATAGACTCACATTTAAAATGTTTTAAATGTGAGTCTATAATTTAACAAGATTTAACATAATAATTTTCAATAATCTAATAAATTGTCAAATTATTTCAATGATTGATAACTGATTATCGATTAATCAGTAGAGAATATTTAAAATGGTTCTGTCTTATTAAAAATAAATAAATATATATAAGTAATTAAAAACAATGAATTCTTTAGCAAAAAAGTACCTTGGACAGGTCCATTGTTGTAAATTTCTTGCATTATTTCTTCTTCCTGAAACCAAAGAAATTAATTTTGTTATTAAAATTATTTTTATTATCAAAATATATGTAATTGAAATATTAAAGATTTTTACTTACTCTAGGCCCAACTCTATAGGGTGGAGTAGATTGTCGAACAGTTTCTTCCTTACCATTTGGACATCCAATATGCCCATGTCTTCCTCTCGCTTTTCTAACTGAACATAAACCTTCATCTTTTGTAAAACCACTTTCATAAGGATAGCATTCTTCGCTTACTACTCTAAAAAAGATTTAATTACATTATGTTAAATATTTGCTGTATAAATTTAATTTAGTAAATTTAACATTCTTACCCGCGTTTTTTCAAATACCACCAAGCTCTGTCTAAGTGACCTCCGTGACAACCTTTTTGAGCCCTATTTTGGCAAGAAATTAATTGTTGTGGAGACAAAGAAACTTTTTCTCTTCCCATAGATTGAATAGCCAATCGGTCTGATGCTAGAGCTACCAATCCATAAATTTCATTATAAAAATAGTTAAGGCAAAAATATATTTAAACTAAGTTAAAATTCTTAAATTAAAATTACCTGTAGTAGAAAATGCCCAGGATGCTCCACAGTCCCCTTGATCTCTGATAGGATGGATAAGTCTAGGCCATTGATGGCGAGCATCAAAACTTTCAGGGAGATCTCCTTTCTTCTTAATATTGATTTCATGCATGGCCATTGTCTAAATAAGATAATAGATTAAAATATTTATAGTATATTTTAATAGCTAAATAATAGATACTTACAGGTCGGCTGGGCTTGAAAGTTCCCAATCTGTAGCGTATTCCTTCTTCCAGAGTTTTTCCCCAAAAGAAGGAGTAATTTGACGCTCTCCATCTAATATATATATATATTTATATTTATTTTCTGTATACATATACAATATAATAATATTTTATTAAATTTATTTACCCATAATTTCCTTTGTTTACTGATGAAATAAGTTCTGGTCTTACCAAGCAAACATTTTGTTCGCAAACAAATTCATAAACTGTTGGAGTCTTTTGCTTGCAAGTGCTATAATGAGTAATAAAATATATGATTAGATTATAACTATATAACTTTGATTATAACTATATAACTTTTAAACTTCTTTTATTTGAGCTTAAACTTTCTTTGATTAATTAAAGAAAGTTTAAGCTCAAAGAAAAGAAGTTTAAAAGCTCATCATGTTGACAGTATTTCTTACTAATAAAATTTGAACTAGTTAATAATTTTAAGAATTTTCATGAAATTCAGTAGGGATGTTCTGCTATTAAAATTGACTACAATGTCCAACATTTTAAAAAGTTTATGATCTCAGCTATTTAATATGAAGTATATTCAAATTTCTGAGATACTCTTAATATACAATGATCTAATTAATTAATTGTCAGCCGTGTGAAAACGCTTTGGCTTTCCATCTGGAGGACTCGGATTCGATTTTCACGTCTCACCCCCTTGAAAATATTTATTATGGCCCATCACTCCCCTCTTCCACAATCTGGTTGATCCTTCCGTAGGGCCAGCATGTGGAAGGGTTTTTTTCGCCCAGCTATTTAGTACTCTAACTGAGTGGAAAGTGCTGACATCTGTTACCAAAAATTAATAATTTTTATGAAATTTAATCCTTTTTTGTTTTGCAAACACCTTTTTAGAAGATTAAATCATAGAATGACTTTAACAATGCATCAGTTTAAATCTGATAATCATTTTAAAAAAGTAGATGTTCAGACTTCTAAGATTTTCCCTAATAATATTGATCTATTTGATAGCTTCTTATGGCATTCAATAGAGATCATGCCATTTAAGATAATTTTAGTGGCGTACATTTTAATCCCACATTTTTTATTATTCAAAAATAGGAGATATGTTCAGAAGTATATTAGTTATATTCAGATCTGCTTATTTCAGTAATTATTATAAATATCAAATTCATTTGGAAATAAATTAATTTGATAACTTTCATTTAATATTAAATTAAATTAAATTTGAAGATACTTTTTTTTATAAAGCAGAAAATATCTTTTCAGCATCTTAATATCTTTAATCATAATAATCTATATATTCAATATATTAAAGTTATAGTATCTTAATTTTTCAGAGTAGAATATTGGATGGTATAGTAACATTAGACATTATATTTATAACATTTAATACTACTACAGTAATCTATCAAACTTAAAAAGCAACCGCCCAACATACTGTACATTTTTTTGACGTCGAACTACGTCTTTCTCTGCGTTGAGTAGAGGGGTAATGTCGGGAATACGGATGCAACGAAAAGTTGTCACCAAGGGTTGCCACAATTTTAACGCTTATATTTTCGAAACTAATAATCGTGGAGTAATAAATAACACGTCATTAGATAGCATATAGTATCTCATTTATAACAAAACAAGTTTCAACCCTCCATCTCTTAACCCTTCGATACAGTACCATTAGAAAGTTAATATGGATAAAAAAGAAAGAAATTTAGCTTTAAGCCTAGACTCCACAAACATAATTTTAGTGCTGAAACTGAAATCTAAAACCGAAAACGTAAAAATTTTACTGTTTACGCCGACTGAAAGTTAACTGAAATAAGTGTTCAGAAAAATTTAACTTTTCAGCGGCGCTTCGGTTCTGCTGTGGACGAACCAATGAAAGAAAGCAAAAAATATGACATCGTATTGACGTATCGAACTGCTCAGAGCGGCAGACTCAACATGTCGGAACGTCGATGTTGTATGATGGAGGCTTTTGATGAAGAATTTCAGAAACATTCATGTCTATATGACAAATCAACTGGAAATTATAAAGATACAGTAATTAAAAAACTGTTTGGACGGCCATTGCTGCAAAATTTCAATTCAAAAGTGGTAAGCTATCGATAATGTTTCAATTCATTTCCGCTTTCGGTTTATGGAATCGTATAAACCGAACCTGAAACTGAAATACATTACACTGAAATTCATTACAAATGTAATTTCGGTTTCTGCCGTTCTGCTCTATAATTTACCCCTGTGAGATCCAGCATTTAAGCTAGGCTTAAAGGCTGGGTGTCACAGGCGTAAATAAGTCGGCGAATCGACGCTGATGATGTCACTTCCTGTATATCGCTAGACGCTGCGTCGTTACGCCGGAGATGACTTTTCTTCAACTTTATGCGCTGCGCCAAGAGTACGTTGGCATTCATCCAATCAGAAGAGAGATTGTTTTATTTTGTAATTCAATGTGGCGAGTAGAGAAGATACATGTGAGTGTTCAATAATGAAGCATTTCTAGAAGAAATGAGAAAATATCGATTCTTTTATGATAAAAAATGTTCAATCATGAAGATGAGCTATCCATGTTGAATCAGCTAACTTCAAATGATATCACAGTAATTAGCCAATAGCTAAACGATGTCGTTTATTCAGGTCGCGTCGTATGCTTTCGATCTGAACATCATTACGCTTGACGTTTCATGCTACCCATTTACGTTAGCGTACTGACGTCGTGTTTTACGCCTGTGAGATCCAGCTTTAACTGCGTAATCTATTCTATAAATTAAAAGTAAAACTCCAATTCACTTACATAATAAAGATTTTCTTTCTGTAATTAGGTAAAAAATGATCTAATAAAGGAATCTAATAAGATAAATTTGTATTTTTTGAAAAGAGAAACCCTAGATCATATCTTAGCTCTATGATCTTCTAGGGTTACATTTTCTTTAGTGCTACTTCCCAATTGCCAACATATCTTTCCAAAAAATAAAAATTTATCTTATTTTCTCAAACCTATTTCTGAATCTAATTCTCTTATAAGATCATTTAAGAGACCTAATTACAGAAAGAAAATCTTTATTATATAAATGAATTGGATTTTTACTTTTAATTTACATAATAGATTTAAACCAATTTCATAGCTACTATGAATAAATATGCAGGGCAAAGCAGAGGCGGATCGTTAACTTTGGGGACCCTGGACTAACACTGTGGGCCTATTTAATTAATCCAAATTAACCTAAAATGTCAAACGGTGAGGGCTAATGTAAGCTAACATGCTTTAGAGGAGCCATGAGAGGAGCTATATTTGTACTCCCATTCATGTTATCACATTATTTGCATAATTGACAAATAAAGTATATTTTGATTTTACAGACTACCGACAGAACTGTATTTACTATTTACTATCATTTAAAACATTGATATTTGATATTTTTTATTCAAATCCAATAGTGTTTGCAAACCAACGATTTAAACTTTATCTAGATACGAAAAAATTTTGTATAATTTATTTTTTCTTAAATTTTTAATGTAATTATTTTTATTTTTTTGACCGCGAAGGGGGCCCTTTGATTGAACGGGGTCCTGGACTGCAGCCCATAAAGACCATGCCTAAATCCATCCCTGGAGCACAGTAGCATCTGTTCCACAACTTACAACCTACGTCAACTGTCCTTCGCAGAGTACTTCAATGATCTAAAACTAGTGAGATAGTGCCACGAAATAGTGATAATTGATGTAGTTCTACGTTGTAGATTGTGGCACAATTGCTACTCTTCCACGTACTTTTTTTTTTTTTTTTTTTTTTTTTTTTTTAATGATACGGCGACCACCGAGATCTACACTCTTTCCCTACACGACGCTCTTCCGATCTAGATTTCAATGCATAGAGAGAATTGTTGAAAGGAAAGGGCAAATCCAAAGGGGATGGTAGAAGCGATCATTCCCTCCAGAGAAATTTCAATTTTATTAATAAATTTCGTATTTATATAAATAAAAATTTTTATCACTTATTTTTCATTTTTAACGTATATAAATATAGTAAGAATATCTTAAAATAAATCTATATAAAAATTTTCATCAATCAGTAATATCACACGAATAATATATAAGAAATCACCCTCTAGGAATTTTATACCGTAATCATCTCCTATGAATTTTTCCTAGATCCATCCAGATGAAAAAATACGCATTCAATGAACGCAGCAGAAATGAATATTGTAATCTCTGAAATCTTTCATAAAATAAATCTTTTGTCTTGAGTCATTTCTTGTGAAATTCCATTCGGATTGAGAACATCAGAAAACATTTTATAATAAACAGTTCACAGTATTTCGAAGAGTAATATTAGTCAGATATATTACTCAGATATTATTATAATATTAGTGACTAATATAAATTTTTTTATGTTTATTCTAGAAAAATGAAACTTTTTGAACAAAATTTAGTTTTTTATAATATGAAGAACTTATTATGATAATTAAGATTTATGACAATATAGATACCAAATTGAAATACTGTACTGTTGAAAATAACTTCTATTTGTCACTTCAATTTTATCTATCATTTCTCGTTATCTAATGAAATATTTCGTCTATGAATTAAATGAAGAAGAAATAATTTTCACTTATTAAAAATTAAATTTTAAAATCAAATTATTGATACTAAGCATGAAATGAGGAATTTCTAAATACATAGGTACAAATCAGAAAATTAGATTTTTTTTAATAAATGTTAACCGAAATTATATATAAAATTTTATTGATTATTATAAGATTAATTCCATTAAAGGAAAGATGGAACTCTGAATATGAGAAATTTAATCATCAAATATACAAAAATCTTTGATATACAGTATATAAATCTATACAGTTTAATTAATGCCTAAATTTTATTAATCTGTGTAGGATAGCAAATTTTTATACAGAGTTAATAAATAATTTGTAGTTTGTAGATTAAATTTTCCAGATCTGTTTTGACACATTTGATATTTTATCTCTTTCACATGACATTTAAGTAAATCATTGGAATCTTATTTTTATCTGGCATTACAACTAGTCACTCTGTCCAAGATCTGTTCGTTATTCTTTATAATAAAAACATATACGGTAGTATAGAAATATCATTTTCATTATATAAGATTGCATTAAATTTTCCAGAAAGATTGTCATACATTTAATTTTTAATATTTTACATTAAAAAAAACATTCTAAATCATTAGGTGCGTTATTTTTTCAAGAAATTTTGACTGTCATTAACATTTCGATATAAAACTTTCTTGATTTATTTTCATTTAATTTTATTAAAAAGAAATTTTTTATATTTACCTATTTGTGAAAGTGACAGTAATAAAAATATTTTAAATTATCCGTTATTTTGAATTAACAATTGTTAATTAGTTATTCTATATAATTATTTATTATATAAAATTACTATGAAAAATAGACTTTGAACTGATGTATTTTGTTCTATGCTTCCATTAATGATTAAAGCAATACATTAAATTATTGAAATTATATCAGACACCTGAATCAATCAATAAAATGTTTATTAGATGAGTCAATATTCCTCTGGTGTTAAAATGTTTTATTCATATCTTATTCAGATACAGAAGAATATTGATATGATTGTTATGAATACAGTACTGTATTTAATTTCCTTCAATAGATTAAAAAAACGCATTTATATCTTGGATTTTAAGCAACTTTAAAATTGGAGTAATTCATTTTTTTACTAAAATTTGTTTATAAAAGATAAAAATATAATTTTCTAATAATAAATTTCTTGTTTTTACAATTCCTTTTCCATTTATTTCTATCGTTCAGAAATATCTATAAAGTGCATAACAACTTCATAAATACTGTACTTTTATGTTCAGAGTATATCATATACAATTATTTAATAATTTTTCAAGTAAACACTTAAATCAAACAAAAGCTAACTTATCTATTTTGAATCATTTGCAGTACTTGTTAAGCTACCATTATGTTACTTATTGTTATATTGAAATATTATATTATTATTATTATTATTATTATTATTATATTTTTAGTAAAAGTAAATTAATGTAATTTTCGGGAAATAGTAAATTTATTAAAGTCATAATAAATAATAGATTAATTTAATTTGACTATAACTAAACAGAAACGGATATTACAAATTATGATAATCATTGAATTATTTTCATTAAGATTCTTCCTTCAAAAATTAAGCACAGTATATTCTTATCTAGGATTTATGCAGCATTAAATCTTTAAAATTATTTACTTTTACTACTAAAATTTATTTATGAAAGCTAAAAATAATTTCCTAAATACAACATACATGTACGAATAAAAATACATATATTTTCCTACTTATAGTTTAATAGTGTGTAGTACTGTATTTCTATCGTTTTCTACAACTTTATCATTTAAAATTGTATAACATTTCTGATCTTTCGAATCCCTTTTTCAATTCAATAATAGCTTCATCATCATTCCCAAACTTGTACATGCCAATGGCATCCTTCAGTTGATCAAAAAGATAAAGTTTGAAGAAGATAGATTCTGACTGTTTGATGAATGAGGCAAAAGTGTAGTTGTGATTAGTTGCATTGCCTACAGTAATTTTATACATCTTTCTTCGATTAAATTCTTCAATACAACAAATCAGACTGAACGAAAATATGGAAATTATATTTTTCCATATAAAATACCTATGATAACTTTTCAGATTACCATGTTTAAACTAATAATACTATAATTTATATAAGTCAATTATCTCTTTCACAATTACTTAGAATAAATGTTAATATGTTCACTGTTTGAATTTCTATAAGAACATATCATTATATATACCATATAATATTATTATAGGAATTTATGATAAACAATACATCACAATAAATATGATACATATTAAAATCAAATTTTTATCGTATATTCTATTAAACAAAAATAGGCAAAACTTGATTCAGATTATTATAATAGTAGTAAATAAAAAATAATTAATTTGCACTTGTCTATTTTAAAAACAATTTAACTACAAAATTTCATGTCATTCAAATATACACTATAGTACTGTATAATTTAGTAGTATAGCAATGATCGTTTCAGAGCCTAGCACGAATTGAACAATACTCATATTAGGGTCAACCATATAGTTAGAAGATAAGATCAATAGTACTGGTCAGGATTTTTTCTATAAAAAAAAAAAATTGAAAGTGTGGAACCGAAATCCTCCCATTGGAAGATTAGCATATCGACGTGGAAGCTGCATGCGGCGCACATCTTGCGCGCCGCCGTGGAAGATGTGCGCCACATTCAGTTCTTGGAACATCTGAATGGTGATCACATTGAACTTCATATGTAATTAACAATAAACGTTGGCATGTATTGTTCAGAAATTTGATGTGTGCTATCTCATTTGGCATTATACATTCTTTAATCACACATTCTACATTCTGCAGCGCTACAATCCCCCTGTTGGTGACTTTTGATACTAAATTTGTTTTCTTTCGAAATCAAAACCGCATGTTCTACTGTGTACGTCCACTGAATTTTGTTACGTTTCCTCCAATTTACATGACGCGCTAATTAAAAAAACAGAATAGATTCACAATAAATAAAAATTATCATAATTCTATATTTACTTTATTTATAAAGTAAAAAACAAATTAAAACCACATGTAAGAATTGGTACAGTAAATTACAACAAAACGACTTGAATTACAATCTCGTTTGTGCAGCTTAAATTCTAATATCGATCATTAGTAAACTACTTATTAATATATAAATTTATGAAATTTAATTCTTAAGAAAATGTGATCTTAATTTAACGAATTAATTGATAAAGCGATTCAATTTTAAAAGCAAGATGGCGATATTTCATTTTTATTTTTATTAATGAAAGCTTAAAATATTAAATAGAATTATTTTTTAAATATCGGAAAATTAATTATATGTTTTATTTTTTAAATTATTAAAAATAATATCAATTTAAATACATATCACGTGATAAATAAAAACCAATCAAATCTGTACTACAGATGAACGAGTGTGTCAGTTTCGTGAGGTATATCTTGATTATTTGATTTGGAAAAAAGTATATAAAAATTGAATATTTGTAATAATATTACTAAATAAAGTACTTAAAACACGAGATGTCCGTCGCCGAAGTGGAACGAGGACCTGTAAGTATTGAAGTTTAAATAATATCAAAGACCCCACCCATACTATATCCTATTCTTTCTGAGATTGATTGTTCTAACTATTAATTAATATATTTTTCATTTACAGATTATTTATTCAAATGATAAATAGTATTGAAAATTTTTCGAAATGTTGATGGATTGATTGATTTTATTTGTGAATTCGTGAATTGATATGTGGAAGGTTTTACTTTAAACGTTGCCATTCATTTATTCATGTAGATTTTGTGTGTTATTGCTTTCATCTTTTACTGATTTTATTAAGTGATTAAGGAATATTATATTTGTGAAAATTAAAAAGAACATTTCAGTTTCTCAGATATTTGTATTCAGGTTAAGCACATTGTTAATTCTTTGTATCAACTAATGGCAACATTCAAAATAAAATCTTGGTTAAAAATTTATTTTACCTCTAATGATCAGGTGTGTTTATACTGCAGACCTCAGTCATCTAGCAATGGCAAAAAAAGGCAATTTTAATTATTTTGAGCAATGAATTAGAAATAGGGTCAATTTTAATCTGAAACTTGGGTACTTCCGTATTAACGCCACCGCAGCTGTGTGTACAACAAGATTGCTCTTTATTGGCGCATTAGCGTGACTTCTGCTGCGGTGGCGTTAATACGTAAGTACCGAAACTTGAATCTGCTGTTTTTTATATATTGTTGCATGTTCATTCACTATACAACAATATATAAAAAACATGTAAAGGCTGCAACATTTATGTAAAACACATTTTATGTAAAGGCTGCAACATAATACATAGAGGGTATAATGAGTCACAAACCTCACAATGTAATATATAGATAGTATTAGGTGTCAGAAATAATCAAGTCATTAACAGTATTATAGGCCAGCATAAGCTACAACATAAATACAGTGGTATGTCACAATTTGACAGTTGAATTTCGTGGGCTGGTGCATGTGTGTGAATGGAATTGTGTGATATCATTTGTTATTTGTAAATTCTTGTTGGGCTGCTTTGATGTTTGCCTATGTTTGTGTTAATTTTCAATTCTGCATTTTTTGAAAGTAAAAAATTTGTGCATCCATAGTTATTTTTTTTTTTTTGAGTGAAATGTAAGGAAAGGTTCAAAGAAAAGTGAACAGAGGAATAATTCAGGAAAGAAGAACACTTGATTGAGCATACAGAAGAAAGAAATTGTAGATAAAGTGCAGAAAGTTAGAACATTTAAGATGTAAGCGTATGGCATTCCTAGGACAACTCTGGCAATGTTTTGACAACAGAGATTATGGGTGCTAGGGTGTATACTGAAGCAGTGAAGATTTCTGATAAGAATAGATCTTTAATCAATGAAGAGATGGAAAAGCTGCTTCTCACCTGGATTAGAGAAAGACCAATAAAGTGAGATCAGTAACTCAAGCAATGAGCTGTGAGAAGACTAAGTTAATTTTCAAAGAATTACAAAAACTCCAGAATGTACCTCACATCAAACTAAGGAATTTAAAGCAACTCAAAGTTGGTTTCACAAATTCAAAGATAGAACAGGATAAAGATTTCATTCCAATATCCAAGGGCTAATAAATTGTGTGTATTGTGTATAAAATAGTGTATTTATTTTATAATTTTGTGTTATTCAATAGTTTTAAGTCGCACTAATCGAATTCGCGCTAATCGAGGCCTATCTGTAATCTGATTCATATATTAAATTTGACTATTTCTGTCAATGCAATTCTTAGCATCTTCCATGATTCCAGATATTTCTAGCAACAAATCCACATAATTATACATTTATAATATTTTTAATTTGTAAAATGTTAAAATGCATTTATATAATTCTTTGAAATTGAATAATGAGGATTAGATATAGATAAAAATGCTCCTATTGTAGTTGTTTATTAATAAACAGTCTGCATTATCTATTTTTAATGCTGCTTTTAACTCTTGCTTCATGGATCAAGCAGAGGATACTTTTTTAGTAATGAAACAGAACTAAAAGAATTATCACTATCAATTGATATTAAATACACAACTTTAATTTGACTATAAATTTATTGACAAATCTTGAAATATTTGCATCATTAATATAAGACACTGATTTCTTCAGTATGAAAAAGATAAAATTAAATCACCATTCTAAGATAGCTGAATAAACTGAAAACAAAATTTGACATCCAAAATTTGCAATTTCTATGAATAGATATTGAATGACAAAAAAATATAATTTTATCATCTTATAAAATGCAGCAAATGTTGTTGAATTCATTATTTAAATTATAACAAAAATTACAGCATTCAAATTAATTTTTAATTATAAAATTTTTTTTGAATCAAATAATTTAGAAGGGAATTTTAGATTTTAATTAAAATGAGGTAATGAATCATTAATTTGTCAGTATTATTGAATAAAATGATTATGAAATGCATTGTCACAAGATTCAGCATTAGTATAAATATAGAATCTTTAAAACTTATCAAAAAAACACTAACTGAAAAATCTGTGCATTCTTAAAAATTTAGAGATCAATCTTATATATTTCTCAAATATAGGGCTACAAAGTTTTGTGAAATTATTTCTACATCTGAAAATAATTTCACAGAATTGCAGTAGATGTGTAAGATTGATTCTGTAGATATTGAATTCAACATAATCTATTTCATGTAACAAGTTCTACAGTTACAACATAAGAAATCATATTCCTTGATTCTATATCTGTATCTCTTCTACTGGAAATAAAGCCATGTGACATGCAGCAATGACTTTAAGCATCAAGAATTTAGAGGCTTTTTAATTCATCAACAAATATATAAATCAATTCTATATCAACAATATTGAAAATATCTAAAAGAATCAATATCAAAGTGATGCAATTTCTTAGATATGATTTTTTTTCACATCTTATCTCCATAAGAACCTAAATATATTATTACAAAATTATTCATTCATTCTGTGACATGTAAAAAAATGTAAATTAGCAGTTTTCTGAATTAAAAGATTCACTTGAAAACTTTTGGATACAAACTTTTATTGGAAAGTTTTTATTTTTGATATAGAATTAATTCATATTACTTTAATGAAATTGTAAGCAAGATGAAAATAATATTAATCAAAAGGGCTTGATTAAATAAATTGGTTAAAAAACCAGAAAACAAATTTTTTTCTGAAATATGCATTTTTTCATGTTTCAAAATGAATAAATGGCAGCACTGAGAGAAAAATTATTTCTTCATAAATATTTTCAACTAATTAGAGCAGTCTTCATCAGCTGATATTATATTAAATACATTAAACTTAGAATAAAAAGAAAAAATTGAACAAATATAAATTTTTACAATGTTCCAAAATTAATATAGTATGGTAGACTGATGATCACTATAATCAGTCAAAAATATTCTCAGCAAAATAGAACTTTTTTCTACTTAATGCTATTATTTACTTTGTTTGAAATATTAAAGCAGAAATGGGTATCTATTATGCTTTTTCATATGAATCTTTAATACAATAGAATTGCTATTTGCATTTTTAACCATTGATAGATGAACTTTTAATTTTTTAAGAAGTTATTATTCAGTGCAATTCTTTTGCATGTCTGTGTTTTATAAACTATTAATAATGAAATTTGCCAAAAAAATTAGATATCTGATGCAGTTCATAAAATATACAATTTTTAAAAAATTGTATATTTTATGAACTGCATCAGATGATACTATAAATCAAGTTATAAGGGGAAATACTGTACCTGTTTGTTAAAGGTGAAATCCAATAAATTAGTTTCAAAGTAACAAATTACTCCAATGTATCCAATCTAATGTATAAAAAAAACTATCCAATGTATTAAAAAAATTACAAATCAGCAGTTATATATTTTAACATTTCCTCCATAAAAATATATTAAAATTTTGTGCATTGTAGTCTAATACAGTCAAAAACAAATACTAACTGAACAGTATCAAAGCAAAAATAATTTTATCACGTTTTTGTTAACATAACTAATCATATTAAGCTTATATAAAACAGTTATTGGAAAATATATAACAAAAAGAATATTCATTCTAAGGTTACAAATTCAAAAACTGAAGCATGTCTTTGTTATTACAATATCATATACATATACAATATTGCTAAAGGAAAGTTATAGCAGAAAACATTAGATTACACAAATTATTAAACTATTCAACAATAATAATCATCATCTAATTTCTTATTAATATTATATGAAATATTATATTAGGAGATACATCTGAACTTATGGGAAATGTTCAAATATTTCAATCGTGTAATCTGATATCAACTACACACCAGTACCTTGGAATAAATGTTCTTTTTATGTTATGTATTTTCCAGTATTTGTTTTATATAAGCTGAAGATGATTAGTTATGTTAACTGAAAATGTGATTAAAATGTGTTTTTGCTTGATAATGCTGAGTTAGTGCTTATTTTTGACTGTATTCATGACTTTTAAGCAATTTTATTTAGAGCCCATATTATTTTATGCATTGCTAGAGGAAAGTTTGTCAGATAGTTAAAATTTCATACTCAAGATATATTTAAACACAAGGATTAGCAATTCAAAAACCTAATCTATGTTAGATTTAATCTAAGAAATTATTTTGAAATCTGCATCAAGCAGATACCTAGTCAATTTTAGCAAATGTTCATTACTGAAAGAAGTTTATTGACTTGTAATAGTTAATTATAATTATTACTTTTACAATTATTACTTTTATTTTAATAATCTGTAAAATTATATTTCTCAGATTCTTGATTCCTTTTATATAAATTTTTTAATTTAATAAGAGGTACTTTATAGATGTTTTCAAATACTATTTTCATTCTGATTTTATATTTATAAAATTATACTTTGCTACTTTGAAATACTCTTTCTAAAACCTTATATTGTTTGATTCAATTTAATCTGATGAACGAATATATAAAACTATACTTCCACTTGTTATCATAAAAATTATATTTATACACATTTCATACATTAAAGAATATAAAGCCACCTCTACCACCAACACAACGAGCGGGTGTTTACATTATCCCAATATATAATAATATTAAAAGAAATGAAATCTATATTGGCAGTACGATGAGGTCACTTGCCATTCGCCTAAGTGAGCACAAAAGGGACATAAGTAATGCCAATTTTTCTACCCCTTAGCATTTCTTTGAATTTAACATAAATATCCAGTGGGATCAAGCCCGGGTGGTCAGGAAATACGACAAGACCGAAGACAAAGACAGCGGAAGCAAGATGATACAGCGAATTTCAAAAAATAAAAAAGTACATAAAAATTTCAATGTTATGGAAATTTATAATTTTATGTTTGACCGCATTCATTAGTGCGGTGGGCCGCGGGTTGGACAGCCCTGCGCTAGAGGGCTCTGAACATCTTACGTTATTTTTACAGCTTACATTATAAATCCATAAATTTAATATAGAATGAAAAAGGGACGACTATAACATATATGGAAAAGTATAACTTTTTTTATTTTTCTATACATGTTAAAAAGTATATAGTGGAATAAAAATATTTCATTATATACTTTAATTTTAATTTTTTTATTTTGATTAAAAATTTCAATTTTTAATGAAAATTGAAATTTTTAATGAAAATTGAAATTTTTCGAAAAAAAAAGGAATTACCGAATTAGCTCGACTATAAGACGAAATTACCTTCAAAAATAGAAAATTGTTTCTTTTTCAAAAATAAGTATGATTCCCCTTATATTGGAGCTTAAATAAATATCCATCAAGATAATTTCATTTTGATGAAAAGTCCACCAGTGTGTAATGAGCTAACAAATGTACTACATAGATTAATGAACTAACTTCTGTTAAATCATTTTGAACTTTTTATACTGTATATTACAAATACTATTGGCATTAGTAAAAGTTATCATCATTTATAAAACAAATTATTACGAAAATACAGCATTCATATATGATTTTATTTCATATCTTAAGAATGACCAAATAAAATGTTTTTATCATATCATATACAGTATATTATTTTTTGTCAAAAATTTCACTTTTTTAAATATCCATAACCTTAATCTCGATTTAAAATAATTCTGACTTTTTCCAACTTTCATATGTTAATAGATTTTTTCAACTTTAATTTTTGTTTTTCGAGATGTTTTAGTAATGTATTGATGAATTTTTTTAATTAAGTTTAATAATGTATAATTAATAAATTTTATTATAGGTTTTATTTTATTATTGTTTTTATTATATAAATTTCTTAAAAAACTAATCTCTACTTTCTGAGCATGTCTTTTATTTTGAAATCATCATAGATACTAAATTAAAATATATGACATGAAAATAAACTTCAATGACATAATCATTAAATATGATTTTCGTAAAACTATGGAATTATTTGATATTATGATCATATGAATGTTGAATTCCATAAAAATCAAATAATTCCATAATTATTACAAGAAAACGTCAAAAGATTGAATGTCTGCCACTTTTAAACATATCAACCTACAAGATGAATTATTTTAAATTCTAATTTAATAGCCTGATCATTCTGCTAAATTTTATAAAATTCAATCAGTTTTAAAAGTTATTTGAAAGTTATTTTAAATTCTAATTTAATAGCCTGATCATTCTGCTAAATTTTATAAAATTCAATCAAATAGTTTTAAAAGTTATTTGAATGAAATCTTGAAGCGGGATTCTTTATCTTCAATCGTTAAAAAGAGCAGAGTATCCAAATTTCTCTAGAGTTTGAATACCCGCTGCTTTATGGAAGATTGAGAGTTTTTTAAATTGCATTTACCTCGCCCCACCCTTAAAGATGAGAGGTTGAAGATAAATTTGATATGTATGTCATCGAGATAATCTTTTACGATTTGATCATTCTGCTAAATTTCATAAAAAATCTAATAAATAGTTCAGGATAGAAAAGAATACTTCAGAAGTCTGAATTTCTGATTTTTTAATGTTGAAAGTAGAGGATTAAATGATACGTCGCCGAGAGAATTCTGCCATTAGAGGCAGGAGTACCTCTGCCTCTAATGGCAGAATTTCATGAAAATATATTGCAGTAATTTATTTAAAGTTATTATGGGAACAAACAGCAGTTAACAAGATCTCATAAGCCTCACTTCTCTCCAAAAATATCAAGCCTAGTTTATCATCCAATACGTTTAATTTCTAATAAATATAGTAGTTTCTTTGTGTTTTTCCTTAAAGTGCTGTTTTATACAGTATTGACTTTTAATTTTGATTTCTTTTTGTCATTAATTTAATACTTATTGGTAACTTTAACCCAAAATTGTTTGGAATTTTACTTTGTTTAAAATGGTTAATATTTCCTTTAATAACAGTGACCAAATGATAAAATTCAACATCAAATAGTTTGATAAAAAAAAGCGTCAAAAATTATTTTTTATAATAATTATAAAAATATTGTAATGAAAAATATATATAGGCCTACAGTACTTATAATGAGAAATATCAAAAATATAATTCTCATTTGCAAATTTTTTAAATATAATTATGAATTCTTTGCAAATAAACTTTAAATAGATTAAAATATTAATATTTATATTTTTTGTGAATAATATTGTCATACTTCTTTTACTTGGATAGACTACAGTAACCAAAAAAAACATCATATGAGCCAAATACTGTATATTAAACACACTTTCAACTTCTATTCAATGAGAATATTAGTCTTTAGCAACTGATATTACTACCACCTTCCCTAGAATTAAAAACATTTTAATTAACATTTAATTTAAATGTTTTTTAATTCCAGTTAATCAAATTATCAAATTGATCAATTTGATGATACTGTATAATTGAAATAAACTTTGTATACGTGAATTAATTAACTACTGTATAATGATTTTAAATACGTTTAATACGAAGCTATAAAAAATTGAAATATATTATAGAATAATTGGTCAATTTGATGATACTGTATAATTGAAATAAACTTTGTATACGTGAATTAATTATATTAACTACTGTATAATGATTTTAAATAAGTTTAATACGAAGCTATAAAAAATTAAAATGTATTATAGAATTTTTATATTTTATGCAGCGATGGTTTGTGAACCCAAAAGTGATGAGGCCAGATTAAAAAAATTATTTAAATTAATAATAGAAAATGGGATTTTAACAAATAATAAAACAACGAATATATCTATTTTTGTATGGTTTATTTATTTGTGTATACAGGTTTATGATGTTAATCAGCAAAGTTATTATTAAAAAAATTATTTAAATTAATAATAGAAAATGGGATTTTAACAAATAATAAAACAACAAATATATCTATTTTTGTATGGTTTATTTATTTATGTATACAGGTTTATGATGTTAATCAGCAAAGTTATGAATATTACTATGATAAATTCAAATATGCAATTACAATAAACCCTAATGTCGATAAACTTAAAAAAATAAACGTAATAATTATTAATCACTTAAGTAAAAAATATAAATTTGTTGCTGTTTGTATATGCGTCATTAAACGTTTTACAGAGTTAAGCTCCTTGAGCAGATATCAGTATATTAGTCACGGAACCCGAAGGAGCCTTTGGCCCTAATGCTCCTTAAACTCATGCGTATTCTATTGGTACGCCAACTAGCAACAAATGTCCGTTTCTGTGTCTAATATCTCCTTGCGTTATTTACCTAAAGCTGGCCCCTAAATATTATCAAATGCAATATATTTTTCGTAGAAATATTATCAAATGCAATATATTTTTATAACAATAATTTAGATTATCAAAAAATAACTACAGTAATTTGTTAATCGAACTCTTTTTGTCAGTGAATAATTTGGTTTGCTTAATAAAATTATTAGTGGACCTGGTTTTCCTGTTTCCTAATGATTGAGTCGCCCTTGATTTTATACAGTTTTATGCAATTCAAATAATCTTATATTTTATATGATGTTAATAAGTATTGGAATAGCCTTATTTGATATACAGTATATTGTTCATTTCATTAGACTAAAAGCAAGTTACTTTTATGTTGTTTTAAAAATAAAAAGTGAACGAATATAAAAAATTCTATAGTAATTCTTTATTAAATATTTCTTATTTTTCCTTCATTGACTTATCAAGAAATGAGACAATGACTCTAATGACTCTAAATCAGAGGTACTCATGGGTTCGCGGGTCATAATTAAGGACTTGCCGGATTCTTAATTATGGCCCGCGAACGCGAAGTTTTCAAAAAATATTTTTTAAAAGAATAAAAATTACTGATTCTCATCTGGAACACTGCCTCTGATTAGCTACAATAGAAATAGTTTCTAGCATTGAATTACTTCATTAGTAAAAATAAAGAGAATCAGTTTTCTCAAAACAACTGATTATTTCCTTTCACAGCTATAATTCTGTATAGTTATAAAATTTGCTGTTGGTCTCATTCTTATAAAGCCTTCATTAGTAAAAATAAAGAGAATCAGTTTTCTCAAAACAACTGATTATTTCCTTTCATAGCTATTATTCTGTATAGTTATAAAATTTGCTGTTGGTCTCATTCTTATAAACCAGACATATCAAACTCATTTAATTTAGCCTGTAAGATTGCCGCGGGCCACATCACATTTAAATTTTTTTTAAATTACATTTTAGAGTAAGGTTCAGAAATATAGATAGAATAATTAAAAACATTATGTAATCAAATGAATATATTACAAAAATATATAATTACTACATAATTGCTCTTAATTACACATATTTTTTATTTAATTCCTCGCTATCAATCTTTAATTTTCTATTAAGCATTAAAAGTCACATTTTTTTTATACAGAAACAAAAGCTTTCATTAAAATTTTATTAAATTCAATAACTATAATCACACTTTTTAAATAAGTTAAATTCATAGCAAATAAATCTTGAACAAGCCCGTTAGCGCGTTCTTTATATAAGTCTTTCCAAGAGGGTTTTTTTGAATCTTGATCATTGTATTTGTCTATCCAAAAAATATATAGCTTCTCATTTATCGCTTTTTGTTATTTGGTAACAAATTTTGCATAAAATGATTTAATCCTTGCAGGAAATCACTTAGTTTGTGTCACCGATCTGTAAGATTAGTGTCATCTGTACGTATACGTCCGATAAGCCCAATCGAAAAAAAATCTCGTGCAATTACATTTCATTAAAATCAGACTAATGTATCTTAATATATGACATAGCTACAAAGCGATAATTACTTCCTATTATATCATAATATATTGTTCTCATTTCTTTTTAAATAAGACCGTTGAGGGCCACAAAAAATAACATAGAGGACCGCATGCAGCCTTCGATGTGATTTTCTGACACCCCTCTTGACGCCCGCTTTATACGATTCCTAGGTTTGACACCTCTGTTTTAAACCAGTGGTCGCCAACCTTTCGGACTTCACTGACGTCGCATTAATCGAATTCGCGCTATTCGAAGTCGCGCTAATCGAGGCCTATCTGTAATATAGTGTCTCACATCTCCCATTAGAGAATGGAATGGGGACCAACTGCAAATTACCGTAATCTGTTTTTCATAATCTTATATGGGAAATATTGCCCTGCAATTCAACACTAGTTTGGTGACGGAAGTGTCAAATTGCAAGGCATCACTGTATCCTTATTTTATCTCATAATACATATTCACTGCATGCCAGAAATTGTTTAGTCTATTCTTTTTGCCAGCTGCTTATTAGATGACATTGCCTTCAGCACGATGCATTTGATTGCTTAGAGCAGCGTTTCTCAAACTATGGATCGCGACCCCAAATGGAGTTGCGAAGCGAAATGCTGGGATTGCAAAAATTAAATTCAAACACTTGAATTTCAGTTTATGTGTAATTTCACAAATGCCCAATATTTAACATATGACAACATATGAATTTTCAGTGTAGTTGGTTGATTGTGTTCATATTAATAAGTATGTAAATGATTTATGTACTTGTATGTTTTACTTCATATTTAATACCTGGGGTCGCGAAAAAATCTCGTAATGAAAAAAGTTTGAGAAGCGCTGGCTTAGAGGTAAATTTTTTCCATATCTTTCCTGAAAATTGGAGTTATTTTTTTAATGTTACTTTCAAATCATTGTCCCATAATTATTTGAGGAGTTATTTTAGATTTAGCACAGATTGTCTACATCAGTGGTTGCCAACCTTTTGGACCTCAAGGACCACTAAATTTATGATTTTAAATTCAATAGACTACTAACATGAATTTTTAAAAAGATGAACAAATTCATAAGACAATGATGGAAAACCTCCATTTTATTAATCTGAAATACATTTATTACGAGTAAATATAACAAAATTATAATTTAACCCTTTACTTCCCGCGGTATCAAATAAGAAACGCTTAGGTTATTTACTCTCTATGTACCAAACAAAAAATTTTTGAAAATAAATTGTGTATATTAAATGTTGTACAGAATGTGATTTTCTTATTAAAAGTTTTTTTTTTACTGAAAACAGATAATATGGGCATTAAAGGATTAATTATTACAAATACAAAATAAATCTTATAATGAATATAAAAAATATAATGAATATTAGAACTAAATTGTTCCTTATTAAAGTATTACACATTTTTAGTGTGATTTTGTTCCTGCTTGTTTGAAAGAAGAGTATGGAGAAATTTTAAACTTATTCATAAACATTTTGAAGTACCCACTGGGGTCGCGAAAAAATCTCGTAATGAAAAAAGTTTGAGAAGCGCTGGCTTAGAGGTAAATTTTTTCCATATCTTTCCTGAAAATTGGAGTTATTTTTTTAATGTTACTTTCAAATCATTGTCCCATAATTATTTGAGGAGTTATTTTAGATTTAGCACAGATTGTCTACATCAGTGGTTGCCAACCTTTTGGACCTCAAGGACCACTAAATTTATGATTTTAAATTCAATAGACTACTAACATGAATTTTTAAAAAGATGAACAAATTCATAATTGAAGTACCCAAAAATTGACTTTGCCGTTAACTTATCTCGCTTGAAATTTTACGCGGACCACCAAAATTTTTTCGTGGACCACCGGTTGGTGACCATGTTCTAAACGATTCCTATGTTTACAAAATAATATTATTTCATAGATTTGAATTCAAACAACTCTCAAGGAAAATATTGTATTTTTAAGTCAAAAAATTAAAATAATAACTTTATAGTAAAGTACATGAAACAACACTGCAATTGTTTTTAAGTATTTTTACTCAATAAATTTACTCTCAGGCTTAGCTTCTGAATTCGAACTGAAAATCGATACGGTACCAAATTTTTAAATTGGCCCATGATTTCCAAAAGGTTGATCACTCTTGCTCGAAACCAAGTACAGTAGTTACTGATTGATTCATATTATTTTCCTCCTCCTCTATGAATCGCATCGTTCAAATCAATATCGATGAAATTTATGGATATAGATATTTTCTAGATTACTTGAGATCATTTGAAAATTTCAACTCAATTGAACTAAAATGAAGACAATAAGGAATCTTTCATCATGAACTCTTTTACAGTTAGTATGGAACAACTAATTTCTACCAAATTTGGCATATGCGTGATTCTTGTGTTACTTAATATCCTAAAATTTCTAATTCAATCAGATTAAAAATAAAGAGCGCATTTAATGATATGCTAATATATTGTTTGAATGTTTTTCTCAGAATAAACGGATTTCATCTAAAAAATAAATAATATCCATCCGAAATCCTCCAATATATTAGAAAATAAGCTAAATAAAGTGCTAAAATTTATGATATTTGTTACAATTTAGTTGCAACTACTTGGTTAATAATTTTAGAAAGTAAAGTAATAAAATTAATCAAAATAGTTGCATCTGAATTTTAACAAATATCACAACATTCTTAATACTGTACTGTAATTAACTTATTTTTGCATATTAGTTGTCTTTGATTAGATATCACTTACATTTTAAATAACTTTATAGCAATTTCAACAAAAATTTCTCATGAACAAATTTTAGTTCTCTCCATTAATAGCTTAAAAAGATAATGGATAATGTAGCGCTGTTGTGAACTAAAATGTAGCTTCTCAATTTTTCTGCTTTATCTGATGATTTATTAATAAAGTGTGTGCTAAATTTATATCTTTATTATATTTCTATTGCATTAAAAAATTATTGTTAATTTGTCAGTGAAGCCAACATAATTTTATTTATGAATTACTGTTTATTTAAATATAGTGGATCAGGGGAAGTCACCATACTTTTTCTTTTTGACCCTAAAACTCATTTCTCCATTTTATTAATTTGAAATACATTTATTATAAGTAAATATAACAAAATTATAGTTTATAAGATTTATTTTGTATTTGTAATAATTAATGAATATTACAAATAAATTGTTCCTTATTAAAAGTTTTTTTAGTGTGAATTTTGTCCTGCTTGTTTGAAAGAAGAGTATGGAGAAATTTTAAACTTGTTCATAAACATTTGAAGCACCCAAAAATTGACTTTGCCATTAACCTATCTTGCTATAAATTTTACGCAGACCACCAAATTTTTTTTGTGGACCACTGGTTGGCGACCACTAATCTACACTATGGAAGAAAAGGCAGCTTAGAGGATTGTACTGAACAGATCAGAACTCCTCATATAAATTTTTCAATTAGTGGGACATGTATTTAATCTTGGTTCTATGAATAGAAAGTTGATATGTTTTCATTTCCAAGCTGGCATATCAGATTTGAAGCACTGTATAACAGATAAAAATAGAATGTTTTAAAACTATATAGTTTGTAAACATACATATTTTTATATTTATATTTTGCAATAGGATATCTTGAATCAACAAATACATATGCTAGAATAAGGTTATATATTTTCAAAGATCAAAAACTAGGATAAAGTATTTTTGATTAAAAGCAAAGAAAATATAGCAATGAAATGATTAGCATTTTACATTACAACTCCTATATATATTTTTAATTTTAAAAGTTTTTCAGAGTTTTATTTATATTAGAGTATATGAAATATTTTTAATATAATCAATGCTTAGTTTGATATCAGATATACATAATAATAGTTTCTCATAATGTGATCTTACATATTTAGCTTTTGTATAACAATTTATTGTCCATAATAAGCCAACAGTTTCCTATTAGGTTTAAATCTGATCTGTTTTTACTTATGATAAGATTGGATATGGTAGTTTTTTATGAAGTTTTATGAGATGAAACTTCATGAAAAACTACTATATCCAATGATTTTGAACCTGTTTATCTTCAATTGAAAATTGAAGATTACAAAATCTCAAGATCATTTCCATAAAATTAAAATAAACCAAATTATTGTAAATAAAAAAAATTTTTTGTCAACATAGAAATTACTTTCAATAAAATATTTATTCAAAAATATTTAATATGTAAAATAATAATAAATGAAAGAAAACAAAATCTTAAAATATATTTAGCCAAAATCAATTGTGCAATATGATCAGGAAACTTTCAAAGAACATCTGTCTTCATTTATTTTTTCCTAATTAGACTGAGATTTTTAAGGCTTTAAGAAAGAAATATATTATAGTATGCAACTACAGAACTGCTATCATCAATGTGTAAATTGCAGAAAATAAACACAACACTAAGTTGCATGAACATGTTTTGCGGTAATTATATTTGAAATGTTTTCAACCACATCATGGCCATTGTCAGAAAAAACACCATTACAAACTTACAAAGAACAAATGCAATGTTCTATTCTACAATTCCAATCTATTATATAAAGAAATATTACTATATTTTATGTTTGGTTTAAAACAAATTCACTGATTAAATCTGTAAAAGATATTAGACAAATCTCTTTTTAACCTTTCTGGACTGGAATTTTTCAGATCTTAAGTAATGTAAAAAAATAGGTGTATTCTAAATTTCATTGAATCAGCTGAGTATTGTGATCTGTAAATGTGACTGCAGATGAGGAAGAATAACGATATTTTTTTGTCAGTTCTTTTATATTTTCAAAATATAATTCTTTTATTAATTAAATTTTATTATTAAATCTTAAATATATGGCAGTGATTTCAAAAACTGTGTTTGAGCCCCCTTTTTTCATAAAAATTTGGTATGCACCTCTTTTTCATAGCATTGTAATTTTAGAAATACTTTCTGCTTACAATTTAATACTACAAAATAATACACCATATTTTGAATAAAGTTCTTATACATAAAAAAATATATATATTTATTATGATTTAATAATAATTTTTAATACAATTAAACAAATCTTACAAAAAAAAAGAAAAGAAAAAAATAGAATGCATGTTTTGCATTAAATATTATATTGTATTATAGATGGGCTTTTTTCAGCACAAATTCTCAAATTGGGGTGTCATTCAAAATATTGCTAATTTGCTATTCATGATTCTTTTTCAATCACTAAACAAGATCGATGTTTTGTCTTTAAAACAACTTCAGCAGAAAGTTTCTGGATATATGGATTATATATTTATAATCCTTTTGCTGATTCATTTTTTTTTTAATTTATTTTTTGTTTGTCTCAAACATGATATTCTGGAAAACTCTGATATACAGTAATATTGCTAATCCTTGACTTATGACACCCTTAACTTATGATCTTATAACTTAGTGATGTAATTGGTAAATTCTGTGATTTGGTCAATACAATTCATGTGTATAAGTTTCTTGTGCAAAAATTGTAATGTACTAAAATTATTTTTTTTTGTGTCTGATTCCAGTAATTTTGGATTTGTTAATTTTATGATAATATACAGCATCCTAATAAGGATTGGTAATGCAAGCCATAAATTTAGAGCATTTCCAACTTAGGACCTCATTCAAACCAAATCTTTAAATATCTATAAACACAATATTTTCTACATAAAAATTTCTAGTATGGATTTTTCATTTCTAGTATGGATTTTTTCATTGGTTTTCGTTCGGGAAATTTACCTGTAAATTTACCGAACGTTTTTTTGTCAATTTATCGGTTAACCGGTAAATCGGTAAACCGGTATACAATCCCTAGTTTCAAGTAACCATAACATAGAGAACTGAGACAATTCCTCAGGTTTAGTTAAATTCATGTAAATACATATTTTTAAATAACTGCTTTTCTCTTTAATAATATTATTACTTAAACAACAGCACTTACTGCAGTTGAGATTAATGTTAAACTTCCTTACTAATTCAACATCTATTGGCTAGCATTTTCAGTATTCAATACCATCTTCAGGCCAGATATTCTAAACATAATTCAAACCTCTAACAGTCCATGTACAGAATCACAACAAAAGAATGTTGCTAAGATTACAATCTCTTAGGCAACCAGTTCATACTTTAGAATTAATAAATAAAATAAAATCCAAAAAAAGAAATAAACTATCCAATTTTACAAGGTCCATATATGTGTGTTCCTTTCTGTAGGGTACAATTAATTAACCATTCAATAATATTTATATAAGCAAAAGGGGTTTATACTAACTGAGATTTTCACAAGAACTATTTGTGCTGGTCCCTTCCTATTGTTTCTAATGCATATTTCCAGGCTGTAGGTAGTTCAATAGCTGTCATGTCATTTAAAACCTTTTTATCTTTCGTTTTCTCCGTATTTCTAGTGTCTCTGCTGTGCATGCCTGGGTTTTCTTTCTATCCTGTCTTATTATCTTGGCATTTTCCCATTGTACAGGGTTGTGCAGATAAATCCGGATTAATCGCGATGTAATTAAAAATGATAAAATTGCAAGAAAAAATAAATTTATTATAAAGAAAACTAGATAAAAACATATTTACATTATTTACAATTGCAGTTACTCTATGTAGCCGCCATCTAATGCTACAACTTTTTTTCTACTAAAATACATCGATTCGATTTACATTTTTTAAACCGAAATCCCATTGAAAGCAGTGTTTTTCTTAAAAATTCTCTTTTCCCATCATATCCCATCTCTTCCCTAAGTTCATTCGCTAGTTTATTTAAAGTAGGAACTTCCTTTTTCTCAGAATAAAATTTTCTTACTGTCTGTCTAAGCAAGGCCTTGTCGAAATCGTCAAATTGTATTCTGGGACTATACGATGGTCTTTTTTTTGAAGGTGACACAAACGATTTTTCATTTTCTGTATTTCTTCTCTTCTTGTACATACTGTGTTTATTACTATTACATTATAACAAAATCAAAAAATGTCATTTTTATTTAGTACCAAAAACTTCTTTGTTTTGTTTGCTTTTGCAATTACTATTGATTCTTTGCTGCAAAATCTCGTTATTTTTTCATAACATCAATTGGTTTCATTTTTCTTTTAATTCTACAAATGTAGTGCTTTACATTCTATGTTATAAAGTGAGACTATATCAGAATCAAATACAACTATAGTGCTGAGAAATGATAAACCAATGCGACAACTACAGTTCTCGATCCATAGTAAAATTCAACAATGTAATGAATTAGCAATCATTAACTATAAAATATTAAAGCATATAGAAAAGCCTGAAAGACATATGATATAAATTGACATATATACTGTATTTAATTAAATTTAATTCTGTAAACAATAGGGAAAATAGTTCTGTAGTAAATCTCCCAAACGAGCGAAACTATAGTGAATATAAAATTGAATTTTCAGGTTAAGTTTTATAAAACAGAGAATAAAATTAAACACTACAAAAGCTAGCTGTTTTGTTGTTATTACAAATACATTTTGTAGCACTCATACAAAATTATTATTTCAAAATCAATAGCTTTAGCACGATCCATGGACCGCATGCAGCTTGCACAGCAATAACATACGATCTGGGAGACTTGACAAGTTTTAAAAATAATACTACTATATAAACTAATTAATTTTTGAAGGAAAAAACTTGTTAAAAATGAATTGAAAACAGCAGGATATATTTAGAAAGCAATATATACTAGACATTTTTAACTTTATAAAAATAATTTATCCAATAAGTCAAATCTGCTATTAAACTAAAATTGGTATTGTGGTTCTCATATTTTGAAGAAAGCTGAAAATATTATGGCCAGTAGTATCAATAGTAACATTATTATTTGCAAAACTATAAAATACTGAGGCATTGTATTAATTTAAATTTTATTACTGTGAATAAATACTTATTAAAAATTATTTAATAAATTTTTAGAGTAAATTTCTTATTTAGTTATTTTATACTAAATCGCTGGTAACCGCTAAATATATTAATTAAACTTTCCGCTGGTTGCGCACCGCTGTGCTATGATTGAAAATTTAGAAAATCATAAATTCAAAATAAAATTATTTAATCAAATATTTAGCCACAAATTTCATGGAAACAATTAGTAATTTCAATTATCAAAAGATATTTCGAAAAGAAGCACTAACTTGTAAATTCTATTAAGCTCGCTTTTCAGTCAATTGAAGCTATAGTCTATATTTTTCCACAAAATTTCTATAAATACACTTCAGCATGTGAAGCTAGTTGAATTAATTTATTGCCTGCAATGATATTTCTCAACAAGGTGCTTTTTAAGTGCAATATATTCAAAATAATTTATTTGTCATTAATTTAAGAAAATCAAAAATTCAAGAATATTTTTATATCAAAATGTAAATAAAAAATATTGTATTTACTATTTTAGACAAATCAGAGTTTTCATTGAAAGATATATATATATATATATATGATTAATAATGATGATAATGATTGAATATATATATATATATACATATGTACTGTATAGTAGTGCCACGTAATTCGACACTAATCCGTCGCCGAAGTAATGTCGAATTGCGGGACAAT